>JAHWFP010171217.1:91429-116776 GCA_023313725.1 Lithobius niger
CCAAGCCCGCAGTTGTAGTTAGTGCCAGGCAGTTGTAGTTAGTGCCAGGCAGTTGTAGTTAGTGCCAAGCCTGCAGTTGTAGTTAGTGCCAGGCCCCTAACTTTGATGTGGGGGCCCTGCATGTAACTGAATACTCAGCCTAATCACAGTATAAAAATATAGATAAAAACAGGAGCTTTCTTACTGAGCATTCTGAGCATTACTGAGAATGCTCAGTAAGACTGGGCGAAAGCTCCTGTTGTGATCAATATCTTTATACTGTGATTAGGCTGAGTTTTTAATAGCATATAGTAGTACATCGCCAATACCTCTATCCAGCCAAACCAGATATACAACAAAGATTTTAGCATATAGACAAGAAAACTTGTCGAGATTTTAAAATCAATTAGCAGAAAGCCATTTTGATGGTGACGAACAGACCTATGTTGTAAATATGTAGGATTATACGCCCATGTCCCCACCACCCTCTACCACTCAGTTGTGTTCGAAATGGGTTTAAGGGATTGCAGAAGTGGGAGTGGTACCATGATAATGAGGTGCGGGGGATGTAGCGTAATTAAAAGTTAAAGAGGGTAAAAGAGACAGTTATTGACACTTAAAGGGTTTCAGTCTTGCATAGAGCCAGAGAGGATCAACATTAAATACGGAACTGTTGACTGTGTACAGAGAAATGCTGAAAATCACTGTTAATGGCACCTTCATTCTAGTTACTGGCACCGGCAAAAGAAATTCCGTTTTAGGAATATTTGGTCAATTGACGTTATTAACCATCCAAAGAGCAATTAAGACATTTTTGATTTCTAAGTCATAAGAATTGCTGCTTTAAAAATTTTGCAATTGGCGCTGAGTGATAACAACTTAAAAACGTATGATTATTTTGTAGTTACCATTAGTGGTGTAATAGCTAAGTTTGATTTAGGTATGCTTTTTATTCCTCGCCCCGAAATAACAAGGATATATAAAGCAAAATTTCGAATAAAACAACCTGGCCACAGTTAACCAGTAACATCAAGTCTTTTAGCACTTTGCGACCATAATTATCAATGAAGTCGTCGGCAGAGACAATGAAAATGAAAACTTTACTCTCTAGAGATAGCTTCCGGCCACTGTAGCACCTGTACGGCCAGTAACCTCGGCTTATTCACACAATTCATTTAAAAAAGGGAAAGGAAGCGCCACTCCCTTTTTTTAAAAAGGAAGGGATTTTCACTTCTTCGAGCCCCTTTCACTCCCCCCCCCCCCCCTCCCTTTCACTACATCACTCGTTACCATTTATTGGCAATCCTTAGTCAGGCCTGAAAAAAATCGAAAAATAACCTTCGCGGGATATATCTGCTGTGAGATTAGCAATAATCAAAAACTTTTGTTGTTGAACAGGTCATTATTCTGATTTCCAATCTCCTGCAGTGTCCTAGGCTCTTCTAATACAAAGGTAGGATAAAATATGCATCAACACGTTACTTCGATCAATGTTAGGCCTAAACCAATTTGCTAAATCAGTTTTATTTTGTCCGTTTAAGTAATTAGGCCTAAACAGCGCGCCGCAGCTATCTGACGTGACGTCGCCATGAGTTAGCCATTCACGAACGAGAACAGCGGCTGTTTGGCATCTGATTGGACTAGCGCAATCACATGGTAAGCACGTCACTGCAGAAGGCCATGGGTCATGGTAAAATAATAATAAGTGGTTATCTGTAACCAAATTGGTGCATAAATGTGAATGCTAAGAAATTATGTGCCTCTAGTGGCACAACAACAATTATTATTATTATTATAACAATACATACTAATGTGTTGTACTAACTCTGTTTTATCCTTATCCTGAAGTAACACAAAGAACCGAAGACAAGCCTAATTCCATGTTGCAGGGTTTAGGATTTCTGATGCTTATTTTGTAGAGCTGAGCAATTAAAGCAACAAGTTAAGCAATAATTGGCTAGTTCTAGATTTTTCTCCAATTTCAAGTAACACTAATTCTCCCCAGCCTAATGGCAACACATTTCTGCATCCAACGACACCCATTTCCTAGCCGCGAGCCTCATCCTTTTTTCTTTTTCTTTGCTGCATTCCTCTCAACAAATGGTGTTGTGGCGCCGAGGAATCTACATTTCGAGAAGCACCCCCTGTTAGTTGGGCTTACCCGCTGTGCAACTCCAATGGTTCGACTGTTAAATGAAGCCAGCCGCTTTCGCTATTAAGTGATGGTATTTGTACGTTTTCGATAGTTTGTTTGTTGATTTTTTACGTGATAAACTAAACGCGCAATTTTATAAAACTTTCGTCCGTGAAGTGTAGTTACAGACAAATGTTTCATTCTAATTTGTCTAATTGTGCCGTACTTGTGGAAGTATATATATATATACTTCGAGTTTATATATATATCGAGTTTATACGTAGAGATATGACTTCAGCAGTTGGATACATTTTAACATTATCTTCAACTTGAAAAAAAAATCATACCTTAAAAGCCACTGATAATTTGAACCGCAGGAAGTACATGTTGCTCATTGTAAACTGATGTACATTGTGCCTCTGTTGATACAATCAAGCCTGTGTATACCTTGAATTGAGATTTTTCTGTGGAGAGTAGATGGACTTAAACACACTTTCTCTGTTAAATAAATAGGCTTGAAAATGTGTTAAGCAGTTTCTTTTAGACCTTACTGCACAAAATATTGTACGCAATGGATTTGAATTGCTCCTTCTGTATTTAAGAGGGTTAAAAATGCCTGTATGTAAATGACATTAATTTATCTTTTCGCTAGAATAACCACGTATACTTCCCTATTGCGTCATTTTGTTAATCCTTTCTCCCCTCACACCAGAAGTGAACTCATCCCTTTTCGTTTTTCCCCCGTTAACTCCTGTCACTGGTGTGTGATGAAGACATGTGCTAAGAATTGGTGCACGTGACTGTTCGAGAGTCTTAGTCGTTAAAAGACCTTCCGTTCAGGGAACGACTCCCACGATCAAAACACTTCAAAGCCTGTTTGTGATTGGTCGGGGTTTGATCCATCTTGGTTTTTTTTATTTTATCTTTGACGACATAAAATTAGCCAAATCTCTCTTAACATCTTTCGATCGGTCTGCATCGTTTTCAGCCTGCACGTCGATATCAATAATTGTAGAGATGTTTGAAACGTGAAAACCGATTCGATAGGGAATGGTCATTGAGTATTGAATAATGTTTTGTGCGCAGTTCATCGAGTCAAACTCATCTATTTAATCAAAAGTTTTACATTAAATGAGGAACACAGGGGTACCCACAGCGGTTTTTTTTAAGAGCAAACATTTTTGGGGATTTTTTTCTTTAAAATGTGTTCCTTTTTTGGTTGTGTTTAGTTTTTAATTGAGAGAAATCTCGAAATTCTAATTTTCTTGGTCTTCAAAGCCCCCTCCCCCCTATCTCAACTAGGATCCATAACAACAAATAACACAATTTACACATCAACACTGCAAATTTTTTTTTTGACGGGGAGGGGATTTTTTTTGGTGTGTGTGTGTGTGGGGGGGGGGGGGATGGGCTCTTCATACCAATTGGTGGAATGGGCAAGCAACCCTGTGTGAAAATGTTTAGTAACAAAAAATTTAGTTCCGTTTTTAGGAAAAAAAACTTTATTGAAAAGCATTGCAATTTTATGCTATTTTGGTGATTTTTTTGGGCATGTGGAATTATTTACGTTTGTCGATGGTGATGGAGTAAAATTTTTATGAGGGAAGAAGTGAACAATAATTATTATATACTAATTTAAATTTTAAATTTTAAAATTTAAACATATTTTAAATTCCCATCAGTAGAGAAATCACATTTGTTTTCCCGTTTTATTTGAAACGCTTCGTTTTCTATATCCTCGGCCGATCACGCTTGCTTTCTTAACGGAATCAATGCTTTTGGAACAAAATTTGTTCATTCACGGTTTTTTTTCCTACAGGATTAACGTTCGGAAGAAATCCAACTTGTCTTTTCCATACTATCACATATCACGACCACCACCATTACACCAAAAACTTGATAACCATATCGCACGCCTTCCATGTAACAATGTGAGAAACGTGTAACATTCCTTAAAGGTGCAAGGCAAACTGGGATTGAAGCTGCGTTCGTCGCTCACTACAAGCAGGGACGTAGATGCAGGGTAGCTTGCTGCTTTTCCGGTATCAGTTTGTGACAGACACGCCAGGAGCCATCCAGCGCCGTACGGCCTGAGAACCACAAACTGAATGCGGAAAATTCGTATTTTCCTCAGCTGCTTGGTAATTTTTAAACAGAAAGGAAGAATGACGAAGCATGATGACTAAATTGCGATATCTGGCTTCTTCCGCATTCACTTTGTTCAGATACCAATTCCCTTCGGTTCTCAAGGCCGTACGGTACTGGACGGCTCCTGGCGTGTTTGTCACTAATACATATTTCGCATTGGTAAATTCAAGTGCCAAGGAGGGCTGGGCACCGTTTTATTAACCAATCCGAAATCTGGCTGACCCAGGATTGTGTGAGCCATTGGTGTGAGCCTGGCCGCGCCAGGCACGGCCAAGACCTCTTTATTTCCCAACGAAAAATCAAATTAGGGACGGAGCCGGCCAGCATCGTTAAATCGGAAGTGACGTTGATGCGCTGCTATCCTCGCGGCTGCGCGATGCAGCTTCATTTCCAAAATGGCCGCGTCCTGGGCTGACCACGAGGTAAACGCTTTAATCAATGTTTGGTGTGATACACACATTCAACTGAAGCTTGAAGGAGCTTACCGCAACATTCGAGTCTATGAAGACATTAGTAGACGATTACTGAAGCTGGACGTTGTGAAAACGGCAATACAATGCCGTGACAAAATAAAGAAATGAAAACAACAATGGAAAGAAATCCGCGACCACAATAACAAAACTGGCAATCCCTTCAAGGCCTGAAAGTTTCGTCTTTGGATCATCTTAATTGTGGCTTTTCGCATGCGTCGTCCATGTGTGAAATACAAATTTAACTACTGTGTTAATCGCCAAAAGAACACCAAAAGAAGGGTCAGCGTCCGCCATTTTACCGGATGTTTACGAATGGTGCTGCAGTGTAGCGGCAGAAAGTGGAACGTGTCAAGTACCACAAACCGACACGTGGCGGCGCTGTAAATCGTGATCAGTGAGCCGTGGAATTAACCAACGTGAAAGCGGGCCGGCCGTACCAGCAGTGGCCACGATCGGCACTGGCCGGCCAGCCGTATTCCGGCCTAGCCGCTTGAATTTACCAATGCGAAATCGGTATAACTAATACCGGAAAAGCATAAACCTAACCGGCCTGGGGTGGAGCGAGGACGCAGCTACTATGTCAGTTGGCCTTGTAAATGCGATATTTACGCTTTATTGTTAAAGCTTATTTTGAGAGCCCCACACTCAATGTAGTGGCGATCACGTGACCAAGTAAAAGATAAAAATCTTAAAGCGTTTCTTAACTAGATGATATCATGCATGCCTCACTGATGTTAATTAAAGAAAACAAGAACCGTGCCAATTAATTTAGCCTCATTCTTTTGAACTGCATTCCATCTTGATCTTGCTACTTTCATTAATTTTACATTAACGTATTAAATTGGCCACCTCTCACACTGCATCTCAAAGACACCAAGTCTCTTGTCCCGTGAAACTGTCAACGCTCGAGCATTTTATTACTCGTATTTTATTACTCGAGCAGAAAATTACGAGTAATAAAATAAAACACGAGCGTTTTGGTGTTGGGTGCTGCTAGGTCGTCTTGTTTCTGATCCGTTTACCAATTAACCACGCTCTTTCCTCGATCGCTTGTTATTATTCTATCTGGGTGAATGATTTTGTCGATGATAAAGACATTTTCTTGAGGATGCTGGCCAGCTGACGTCTTGCTTGCATCTTGGCCGTAAAGCTGTTGCCTTCCTCAAACGGCCGATAATGGTGATGATGATGATAGCCCCTTCTTTCCATTCGTTCCTTCCCCTTTTTCCGTTTCGTTCCTTCTTTTCCATGATTTTGAAACTGCAAGCTGGTGAATCTGTTTAGCGCTTCTCAAAATCGTACTTCTTGGATTCCGCTGCTTGGATCATGGTCCGTCAATCCTATTATCTTGGGTAGATCCTATTACCCAACATGCTTCGATTAACGATCTGCTATTTTCACACTGTAAGCCTTTTCTGTTCCATTTGTTTCATTTATTCCCTAAGATGGTACTTCGTATTTGTATACCCTAAATCTGTGACATTCCCCTGGTGCCCGGATTGGAAACATCACGAATTGAGTTCACTGCGAGTTAATGCTGTTTGATTAGATGTGAATTAATCAGATTTATATTACAGCAAATTAATCAAGCTGGTTAACGGTCCAGGGTTCGAGTCCCTGTTCCGGCGCCAAAATTGGGACATTCTCCAGGTGCCCGGATTGGGAACATCACAAACTGAGTTCACTGCGAGTTGATTGAGATGATTTAATCAGATTTTGATTTTTGATTACAGCAAGTTAACCATGTTCTGAACTGAGCCATGATATATATGTACTCGTACCGTGTGATTGACCTGTGTTAACTCTTGTTTCATATTCCATCTCTCATCACAAGGTCGTTTCGAAGATAAGATAATCTGTCGCTTTCGTTTCTCAGATACAAGTCAGCTGATTCATCATCACTTTGAATCTTAGAATCTTATTTTAACAGAGCAGCACGAAAAAGTATCAAGTTTCCGCATGTGCGTGAAATGGTGTTGAATCGGAAGGTGAAACACGGGATTTCTGCCTCAGTCTGTCGTGGCTTACAGTAGCCATCTGCTTCCCCGCTTCACTCTAGTGGAACGTTGTTGCCAGCGAAGGCGCCACATGCCTCGATTAATTGTTAGCGGAGTGGTATTTTTTCGCATCTATCTATTAGGTTAAAAACTTTATAGCGTATTTTTAACGTGTGTTATCCGATAAAAAAGTTACGATCAGTCGTTCCAAATTTGACCGCATGGGGTCGTGACCACGAACGAGAGACGGAACATGCGGTAAAATTATCACGGACACTCCCTTTCCTGGTGAAATATATTAACGTATTTTTCATTAGCCTTGTGGATAAATGACTGACACAGTTGGCATGGGTACAGAGATGGAAAAAAAAAATCTTGCATCTGTATAGGAATTCGTAAACGACGTCGAAAGCGACGTGACATCAGTAAAAACGTCACTGTCGGAAATCAGTTTTCTAAATCAGTAGTAAGGTAATAAATCATGATACGGTGCTGCCAAGCGGCCATAAAATCGTGAATGTCTTGTTTCCTTTATCACCATCCGAATATCATGAAAAACCGTAACAGCGTTTGTTTTACACGAAGTTAACGCGAACCAGGAGTGACATAAAGGAAAGGTCGTAGGGCCAGACGGAGTGTCTATCATAATGTTACCAATGGTTCCATCTCTTCATTTAGATCGCAATCCCATGCGGCCAGTTGCCGAACGAGTGGTCGTAATTATTCCTAATTATTCCTGGTCGTAATTAAAAAACTACACTTTTGCTAGAGCAAAAGTAGTCCTCAGTCCACACCAGAAGTAACCAGTTTGGACTACTTCAGCCTAACTATGTAGTCCAAGTTAGGACTAAAGTAGGTTTATGCCAGTCCACGCAGTCAGTACCGTGGATCAGTAAACTCAGGAAGCTTAGGAGGCTCCCCCTTCGCAGTGCAGAGGAGATGAGTGCTGCTGGGCCAGAGCCCAGAGGTGAACTAGCTTGCTATCACACTTAGAAGGAGACAGGTAGTTCAAGTAAGCTACTCTAGATGTCACTACTATGCTTCAACCTCTCGGCTGTACTTCCCAGGCTTCACCCACGTACAGGTGTAATACTACAGCAGCCATATAACTATATATATAAAATGTGGACATGAATAATAGTTAGCTTACACCAGCACTAGCACTAGCACTACCTACCACATACTACATATATGTAAGCATCTTAGGGTGTGACTAAGAGCCACTAACAACTCTACAATAACTAAGAATGCCACAGACTTCATATTACTGGCGTCCAAGGGTCTCAATACATCATAAAACGGCCTTACATATAACGGAGTAGCATTTTGAAGAATTTTAGATGATAAATAGTTTTAAAAATATCACTCATACTGTGATTAGTCCAAGCAAACTCCTTTTGTTCAGCACGGTGTTGAAACGACCTGGAAAACCGAAGAAGAAGAAATTGCGAGTTTCGCTTTCCGGTGTTATTCCAACTCCGGTAGAGAATTCTTAGCGTCACTTTCTTAAAATACGATTCTGGCAATGTCGAATTGGCTGGCCTGAAGCCGTGAAGCGAAAACTGTAGATTCACTCAAGCCGACCTTGTCACAACAGAGGGAACACGAAGTGAGAGTTACAACAAGGATGTTCCCACGCCCTACGCACGTATACGCATTTACGCGCTCCTGGTAAAACTGATGACTTTTTCAGGGTTCCCACCAAAATACTGAAATAATTTCCCTGAATTTTTCCATAGTAATTGAGGTTAATTTCCAGGTTATTTACCAAAATTTCAAGAACGAAGTTTTTCCACACATTTTACCAGTTTTATTTGTTTTAACGACCCACTTAGTGGAAAAAATAGCCCGATTTAATGAACCTAACACAGAATAGAATTACAAGGATACATTATTTTATCACAAAGAATATGTTTAATGTAGGCTACTCAGGACTAGGCCCAAAATTGCGACTTTCTGAGTTTTCCAGGCTTTTTTGTGAAAAATCGGAGATTTCCCCGAGTTTTCCCTGAGTTTAGTTTCAAACTCGGTTTAAATTCCCTGAATTTTCTAGATTTTGCAGGTTCTCCAAGTCGGTGGGAACGTTGTCTTTCTCGGTTGACTGACGCCAACGTGTTAATAGATGAATTGGCACGTCTCTAAACACCTAGTTAACAGGCAGTTGCGTTACGACGTTAGGTAGAGAGAATTTATTAACGTTTTGTCAGCTGCTCACAGATTCCGGTCGACATCTGCAGTCTTTCTGCCTTCGTTAGAATCAGGCTAACGTGATATTGATTACGAAGGTCTTATCTGTCGCCTAATAAAATATTGAAGTATTTTCCAGTCTTTAGTGGCGCGAGTGTGAAGCAAGCGGTGGAGCTTTGCATCCTTTTCTGCTGTGTGTCTGTCATTCTCTATTTGTCTGTATGTACGATAACTTTTGAAACCATTAACCGCATTCTTTCAAACTTTGCACTTTACCTTATTTATCCATTTAAAGGCGCCTTTTCACCTTTACCACTCCTAAATGCAGCACCGTAGAACCTTCGAGCAATATAAAGAAAATAGCGGCAAATCAAAAAATGAAACAACACTATTCGCAGCAGCGCCGCGATTTTCATAACTAAAACGAGATCACGTGACCCACATCTGCCTATAGGATGACGGAGAATCTGGAACGTTGATGCTGTGTTTAGAATCTTGGCAACGCTATCAAAATGGTAAACTTTAAGTTAAAAAAAATCAGTAGAATTAGTAAGATGACAAGTAAACAGACTCCCGTCACAACCTTAATTTCGTGAGACATAGGGGCGAGACATAGTTGAAAATTTCAAGAAGCTGATTCTTCAGATAATCGCAACGAGCACAGGACACTTTTATTCTTCAATTTTACGCTCCTCAGATACAGTATTGGACGGCGGTTTCCAGTATCACAGTATAAAAGAAACAAGAAAAAAAAACCACAAATCCCCACAAACACAAGAAAACACATCAGATCTAAATTTTCAGCCGCAGCATGTCGGCCATGATCACAAGAAAGATGATAATAAAAAAAAAATGCCAGCGAGAGCTACAGCCAAACACAGATCCGCCATCCTTACCTGTGTTGTTGTACAGGCATGACGTCATATCAGACTGACGTTCTACCTGGCAAACCGAGAAAATTCTGGGAAAAATCAGGGAATTTGAAAAACATATACTGAAAGTCAAGGCATTTCAACATTTGCCGGAAAGTCTTTTTCGTCTATAAAAAATCACTAATTCGGACTTCATTTTATACTTCTAAAACCTTCACTTTATTCAGTTAGACCTTCATGTTCTTTTTGTTTCATGTATGATAAAACAGAAACTCCTTAGGCCTATGTAATAATGGGACGTTATTTTGTTAAGTGCGTGTCTGGTTTTGCTGAGGTGAGATGGCTTTTCTACTCAGTCTTTACCAAGTTCCAGTTAGGCCAGTTAAGCAATTTTTAATTTAGCAAAGCAGTACGATGTATTTATTTGAGTGAAATGCGTAAAAAAAATTCCTTTGATCGCGGAAAAGAAAAATCAGGGAAACGTGTCAGTATTGGTCTGGAAACCCTGGAAAAATCAGGGAAAAGTGTCAGTACTGGTCTGGAAACCCTGGAAAAATCAGGGAAAGTGTCAGTATTGGTCTGGAAACCCTGGAAAAATCAGGGGAAGTGTCAGTATTGGTCTGGAAACCCTGGAAAAATTAGGGAATTTCCTCATGAGCTTTTGAACGCTACCCTGTCATGTACAAGATGGCGGATGTGTGGATTTGACTGGAGCTCTCGCTCGCATTTCTTTTTGACTACCATCGTTTTTGTGATCAAGGCCGAAATACTGCGGTTGAAATTCGAAATCTGTTGTGTTTTCTTGTGTTTGTTGGGATTTGCATCCGTCACTGTAGTGCCGTTTTCGTCTGAGAAACGTGTAGTTGACTATTTCGAATTGTGGAGTTGTTTACGGATGCCAGGGAACTTCCAAATTTCCCTCGCAAGATGAGGTTGAATCCTAATTTACCCTGCGTTATACCCTGCGTTATTCACAGTCGGGGTAAAAATTGAAGGAGATGTGATATTTTCTTCAGTAAGGTGTAAAAATCGATCTGTTGTTATTCATGGATTCTGGCTGTGAGCGCAGCTAAGTAGTGACATTTAGCTTGGAACTTGAAGCCATCCTTGGCCGTTCTCGTGCTCTTCGTCATTATTAATTGAGTGACGTGTTTTGCTAATGGCTGCGCTTCCGGAGCTTGGTAGCGCCATCTTTTGTGCGCATCGTCCATTACGGGAGGTAGATGGCGGGCCGGCAGGCTGTTTAGGAACCCAAAGGAACAGTTTGGGATGGAGGGAAAGACGGGAGGGGAGGACGGAGGGAGGGATTGAGCTGGTGCCTCGCTTCAAGACAAAGTGTGACAGGAGAGTTGTGTTCGCTTCGTTTACGGACCTTGTTGCTGCTTGCTATTGCTTGCTCGCCTGCTTGCTTGCTTGCTTGCTTGTACCGAGAAACAGAAAGAGTTGGAGTGAAAGAAGGTGTAGCTTTGTTGGCTGGCCGACCAACTCCGAGCTGCAACAACTGGACCTGGAAAACGAAATTGGTTTCCAGGATTGATCCGTCTAAAAATAGCGCGGTTTTGTCTTACCTCGTGCTTTATTGCAAATACAAACTCCTTGCTTGCATATATCCCCTTTCACGGTATTGTTTCGAGCCATCATAACGAACCGTTCGGAATTAGTACTAAAAAATAAACAAAAAACGACAGCAGTTTGAAATGTAGGGACCCGGTATCATTTCTAACTTTTACTGAGTCTGAAAATATTGTATAGGTAATGAAAGGAAATGGTTGAAAAGGTCAGGGAAACTGAACATTTAAACCGACGATAAAATGTCCTTCACAATCTTCTTTCTTTTCTTTTTAAATCATAAGTGGTGTAGTTGTGATTTAAACCTTGAAACAATAAGCTATAAATAAGCTTTGTAACTAATCAGCCATCTTTTTAGTTATTCTTGAAAATTTTTTCATTCCTGACCCTTGTTGTCGATGGTAAATAAAGGTATGGTAAAGTTCTACAAAATCTCACGCGTTTGATCGTCGACTTTGATCAAATTCGGCTCTGGCGTCTCTTATACTTCACAGACAATACAATCACAAATAAAGTAATCTACACGACACGAACAGGTTGCAGTATTAGTAGCAACGCTACTAGCGTGAAAAGAAGAAAGTTGTTTGATTGATCCACCCAAAACCCAACCTGGTAAGAGAAACAGTTAAATTCCAAAAAGGGTCGGCCTTTGAAAGTAGTGATATCATTCAACCAGGGAAAGGCCGCCAAGGTTAATCCTATTAACCAAGTTAATCTACAGACTAATAGTTCGAAAGTTAAATGAAAACTTGAAGATTGCTACTCGCTGTAGCAATCTTCAAGTTTTCATTTAACGTCTGAAGTATTATTCGGTGCGATTAACTTGGTTAATACGATTAACCTTGGCGGCCTTTCCCTGGTTGAATACCCGTATTTAAAATCATCATTGCTGGTGAATTTTAGTGAATGTGGCGAATAAGATAAATAAGGAGATACGGAGATAAACAAAGAGAATTGAAATAGTAAGCACAAGTTATCGTTTGTTTATGAACTGAAATCTTCCGAAAAATCCGTACTACATTCTGATCATTTGCTTGATCATTTGACTGATCGTTTTTGGTGTGGAAATATCTGTCAGCAGCGGAGTTGCAACAAGGCATGTCCCCGAGCGAAGGAGTATAGGCACAAGTTATCGTTTGTTTATGAACTGAAGCCTGACGAAAAACCTTACGGATCTTGACTACAGACTGGTCATTTGGTTATCGCTTCTGGTGTGGAAGCGATACGAGCTGCACAACAAATATACTCGAGCGTAAACGAGACGACGCGGAATGAGCGAACGGAGGGCTATACAAGACTATCGTCAGACCTGTCCTGGACTGTACTTTTCCCAAGTTATCAGGCGTTGCAACAGCTCTTGCTTCGACAGACTTGAGAACTGTCAACGTAAATTCACGAAGTGGTGTTTCCCTATCCCTGGTCTTCCTTGCAGACAACGAGTTGTTCAACTTAACCTCCCTACACTTCACGAGAGGTATGACAGAGGCGATCTTATTCATGTCTATCAGCTTTTAACTAATGCCTTCAACTTCGACTCTCCCTCCATTCTCTCTCGAAACTTCAGTTCTAAACGTAACCACTCAGCTGTCGCCACTGCCTTTTCTCTAAGCGTGTGGTGTTCCTTTGGAATCGTCTACCTGAGCAAATTGTGTTTGCTCCATCATTGAATAGCTTAAAGTCTAGACGTTAGGAGGTGTTGATTTTTTTTGGGGGGGAGGGGGTTGGTTTCCATGGGAGGATGCCGTTGAGTTCTGCGTTAGCGTCGTCATTTTCTTATCTTTGCAGGAAATTGCCAATGCCCACAAACAACTTTAACGTCTTCCTAACAAATACGAAGCCAGAATTACTATTGCCTCGAAAAGCACTTTTAATTAAACCGAGGTGAGCCGGAAATATGCGAGGGAGGGAGGAGGACATCTTGGTTTTCATTATTCGTTCAATGCTTTGCCTAAAGGGTTGCTCTCTTAAAAAAATGGTTCACTCCATGGAATTATTCCTACCTCATTAAAATTCAAATTTCAGTGAAACCCAATTCGTGCCAACAAACTTCTTTCTCAAATTGCCTTGAGGGTGAGGTAATCATCACTCCTACTTAAATTGTGTATTTATATGAAGTAAGACGCGTTTACCATTTAGTTTTGCAGTGAGCTAGACACGCTAAAATACCGCTGACCATTAAAGAGCATTCTTTAATTTACAGTTCATGCAAGCGTTGCAAGATAGGATGCTTCCTAAAAAGCAGCTTGACGATGGCTTTCACGCAGCGCGAAAACTTTAACTGTGTTTAAATGTTAGTTTGAACTTCTGGTAACACGGCGGCGGTTGATGTATGTCGACACCCTACTATACAGGAAGGTAGGAAGAAAACCGGTCTCTGTGTTGTCATTATTTGTCATTTACATACTATCATCGTTTTCTCCTGCATTCAGGTCACCCCGACCGAAAACTGGGAAACAACCACGGGCGAAACAAAACCCCGGGCGAAGCCGGGCACAACTGCTAGTACTATCATCGTTTTCTCTTGTAGTTTTTTTTTTAGTTTTTTTGGAAAAGTAAGCAAACCTTTTGAAAATGGCGAAGTTCTGAAAGTGTGTACGAAAGGCGATAACACCTAAACGCAAGCTGAGTTAATTTAAGCCAAAAAGGTGGACATACATTATCAAGAATTCCTCGACGTTTCGGATCAAATCTGGCTTATTATCAAGCGTTACACAAAAAATACTAATATTTCACGAAGTGAAGTCACAAAAAACAGCAACAGCGAATAAACGACATCCGAGTAGAATGAAAATGAAACCGGCAACAGAATTCAAGAATACGGGAATAAAATAAAAAGCTGAAATCTAAAAAAGGGACCTCGGTGAGTACTTCCGGTAACATATGTTAGCTTTTGACTCGCTCCCAGCCGTAGGCATGGCGCCAGTCCGGTAACATGGCGGTGGTTGCTGTATGTCGACACTCTATTACACAGGAAGGTAGGAAGAAAACTGGTCGTTTTGTTGTCATTTTTTGTCATTTAGTTACTATCATAGTTTTCTCTTGCATTCAGGTCACCCCGACCTAAATCTGGGAAACAACCACGAGCTAAACAAAACCCCGGGTGAAGCCGGGTACAACTGCACAGTGAACTGGCAGTTTCTAAAACTAAAAGTTTGCATTCGGGAGGTTTGTCCTTTCCTAACTAGACATTTTAAAAACATCCATATTTTCGAAAGGTTTGCTTACTTTTTCAAGAAGCTAAAAAAATGCAAGATAAAAATAGTAACAGCATCTAAGTGACAAAAAATGACAACATAAACACAAGCTTTCTTCTTACCTTCCTGCGTAGCAGGATGTCAACATACAACAACCGTACCATAGTATATAACGGAAGTGCACACGAACATTTACAAATAAAAGGCTAAAATAAGAGGCTAAACAAAAAGTGAAAATCTGAAAAGGGATCTGGGCGTGTACAGTTCATGTGCATACCGAGGTCACTTTTTAGATTTTAGGACCCTTTTATTTTATTTCCATTTTCGATTTTGTTGCCCTTTTCATTTTCAGCCTACCAGTTTTCCCTGGGAATTAGAATGTTATCTTTTTGCAGTTTTTGTGACTTCACTTCGTGAAATTTTAGTATTCTTTTCTGACTCTTGATAACGGGCCAGATTTAGACCGAAACGTTGAGGAATTGTTGATTTTGTTGTGTCCACCTTTTTTAGCTTAAATTAACTCGATTTAAAGTGTCTGGCAGGTGCAAATTGGTGGCCTTTGTTTTGATTTTTATTTCGAAGCGTTTGCTTGGTTGATTTCAACTGATGGAACTCGTATTCAAACCCAAAACTGGAAAAAAGAACCGCTAAGTTCCGGATGGTTCGGCCCTTCAAAAGAGTGATATCAACACACCAAAACTTTAGCCAAGTTAATCGCACTGACTAATAGTTCGATGGTTAAATGAAAATTAGTTAGAACATTGCTACTTTCGGTAGCAATGTTCAAGTTTTCATTTAACGTCAAAAGTATTATTTGGCGAATGTTTCGGTGTGTTGATATTGCTCCTTTGAAAGTTCGAATTATTCGGAACTTGGCGGTTCCTTTTACCAGTTTTGGTTTTTGATATGATATCACTTTTTATAAAGTTGTGTATTAGACTCAACTACCCTGCAGATGTGTAAATAAAGTGCCACGTCAACAATAGCTTGAATGGCCATTTTTCCAATATTTTAATTTCGTATCACTCCTGTGTGGGAGAGGCCGAACCATTCTCAACTTAGTCGCCTCTTTATAAGTTTTAAGTTTTTTATTTATTTTTAATTAGTTCATATCAGTCCTTTGTGAGGCCGATACTTTAGGGACAATAAAAAAAAATAAAGAGCTCACGTTCGCGTTGTCGACCAATGATTGTGTTTGTTGCGCCTCAAGATACAGCAATCTAGTCAACTTAATTACACTTTATACGGTAAAGCTAGGATTAGAAACTAAAAAAAAAAAACATGCTTGCCGGGAGGATTCACATTAGATGAAACGGAAAATGAAACAAAAAAAAAAACGGCGCTTGTTATCCTTGGCATATATTCGAAAGTTCAGTTTGAGTAGACTAGTTTCAGAATTACTGAATGAGCTTGAGAGATTAGTCATATCTTTTAATCGTTGCAACGTCATTCATTTTACTACCCATCTTGTTGATTTAATTTTTACTGGTTTTCACGATCTAAAATCATTAAAAACGTATAGTGTGCGCGCGCGCGCGTGTGTGTGTGTACCTCTTCTCCTCTTGAACCAAGGCACCTACAAAGATGGGAGTAGGACCAAATGAAAGGCAATTAAATTGTGCAACCGTTAAACGTATTTTTGTCGCTGTAACTTGATTTTATGACCCTCAACTACGTGAAAAACACTGCAAAAACAACGTCAACGTTTTTTTTACCCTCTTGATGTTTGTTCATAACGTCATAGTTTGTTCATGCAAAGTTTATTATGTCTGAATACACTTTTCCTGATAAAACTATGACGTCATGAGCGACTATGGCGTGCTGAGGAATGTGATGGACGAATTGTGAGCAATAATTGCAATTAGTTTGCGTCGAAAAAATCAGTACATATATTTTGTGATGCTGTTGGAATCAAAGAAATTGCATGAAGCATGGATCGACGCCAATGGAATGAACTTATTAATGTGTTCCTCCGTTGAACCGAGTTCCTTTAAATGTAATTCTGCCCCTTTTTCAACCAAATGACGTCATTCCGTTTAGAAAGAAGGGCGTCGAAGGAATGAGGCAGTTTGTTTTTACAGATTTATTTTCTCGTTATTTTCGTCTTCATTGTGTCATTGCATTATTCGATTTTAGTAGTAACTAGAGGACGCCCGTGCTACGTACGGCTGGTTTTGAATGCATCGTTTGCAACACTGGTACGGTTTGGTTGTTCATATGTATGTCCATGTTTGACCGAATAAAGTTTCCTCAATCCAGTTTTTGTGCACACTACGTAACGAACGCTTTCACCGAATGAAGTTTGTTCAATCCAATTTTTGTGCACACTAGGTAACAAACGCTTTCACCGAATGAAGTTTGTTCAGTCCAATTTTTGTGCACACTGGTTGACAAACGCTGATTTTCGTTCGCTTCGCTCACTCAATCAACGCATCCTGTGACTCAAATCACTTGATGCACCGTTTTAAAAATTGGCACACTCAAGCTTCGTTGCATCGTTTGCAAATAAATTAAATTAGATTAAATTAATACCGGAAGAAAGCAAGCTTATGTAACCGGTTCACAACAAAACATGGAACAAAAACATTTTAACACTGAGTCAGATCATATTGTCTTTTCCAACTGCTGGTTGAAGGTGCTGTCACAACACTTTCTGAGAGTGCGTTCCAATAATTAATGGCTCTCACAGTGAAACAAGACTGTCCAACAATGGTGCGGATTCGTGGTTTCGTCAACTTCATGCTGTGTCATCTGGTTCGTATGACTGTCGAGTGTTGAAAAAACTTGTCGACAGGCAAAATCACTTCGCCTGACAGAAGTTGACGGGTCTTGATAAGGTCACCTCTTAAACGCCTATCAAGAAGGGTTGTCAGGTCAAGTCTTTTCAAACGTTCTTCGTAAGGCAAACCCTTCAGCGATGAACAGTGCCTGATGACGGCTCTCTGAACTTGTTCCAACCTGTAAATATCGCCATTGTAATGGGGTGACCAGGCGTGTACACAGTAAGCTGCCAATTTCGAGGTTCGCGTTTCGCGTTGGTTGCATGAAAAAATTGTTGGCTGGCTTATAATGCTTTTTTTTTTTTTTTTTGCTCATTAAAGTTCGTTGTACCCACAGTTGGTGTTGGATGCGCCGTTTTTGGCCGTAATGGCAGCACTGGTTCGGTTTGGTCGCTTAGCCCATGTGTGTGTCCATGTTTGACTGAATTAAGTTTCGGCCATCCAATTTGGGCTTCGCTCACTCAATCAGCAACCCCGGGCACGACGCAGCCCTCCAGCACTGACATTTAAATATTTCTACAGGGAATAAATAAATACGGTTTTGTAGAACAAAGTTGAAACCTTTAGCACCGGGCTTTGGCATATTTCTTTTCACAACACAACAATGCCTAACAATGCCTCATTCATTATTGTTTTGTTTTCACTTACAGAGGTCTTACTGTTACCAACCACTTTGCAAGGGAGCAATGATAAGCCTCGTGCTGCGTCGATTGTTGCTGTCCACTTTGAAACAATTCAGCTCAGCTCTGAATGCCCGCATCTACAAAATAAATTAGCCATTCTATCGTTTCTAGCTGCCAATTTCGAGATTAGCAATATAGCTTAGTTTGCTTTAAAACTGCACGCATTTAGCAGAAACACGGATTCTTTCATTTCACCAATCAACAATCAATGGTTTAGACAAAAGTTTGAACTCCATAGCACGTGGACCAAGAATTGTTCAGCACCATGGCAAAGACATAACAGGCATAATAGGCATAAATAAATAAATAAATAAATAAATAAGACATAACACGTGCACGAACACCAAGAATGTAAAGCTAAACAAGTGATTGTTACTTAAAAATTATAGTCTTCATGGTAGTCTTTTGAGTTCAACGATCTTTTTATGTAGATTGCTCATTAAGTTTGACCTCAATCTCCCATGTTAAAGCAAAAATGTTGATACTTAGGATTTTGGTGTACAGACCCTAGGACTTGGTACACACGCACACAAAATTTATTTAAAACCTTCGGATCAAATCAGAATGTGAACCTGTGCGGTATTGCGAAACTTGTATTTGTTCTTGTTGTGCTTGGTGTGTTGCGAGTTTAATTTCGGATTTCAAGGTTGAAATTGTACCACCCCAGCAAGGTTACGCCGATGATGCCATTTGTGAAAGCTGCCAAGCTCAAAATCCACATGACGTCAAATTGTAATGTCCCGTTTCCCCAAACTTAACATCAAACCGGACCAACCCTGTTTCTAGTTTAGCACTGCAACCCTGTAGCTATTTTGGCTTCCTGTGAAAACTTAAATTAACCCGAAATTTACCAATCCATCTCGTCTCAAGTAAGCCTCATGTCGTTTTAGGCCCTAAGCCAGGGTTAGTGTCGCCCTTGAATGTCAAGCGAGCCAGAGCTTACTATCGCTCATGTTTTACCATTAAAGCATAACCAAAACTGAACCACGACTACTAGCCATATTCCACCAATTTAGGTTAATTTGGAATTCCTGCAACCCCTTGATAAGCACCATGACACGTTTTCAAGCAAGTCCCTTAACTGTGGGGTTGACACTTGGGAGCTGTCACACGTACTAAAAACCCTTACAGGTGTTGAGACTGTTTTATACAACGCTCGTTGTTCTAACTGAATTGCCGTAAATACTACTTCTCCAGTAGAGTGGGGAATGCGCTGCCCCACTCTACTGGAGAAGTAGTATTTAGTAAAGAAGGCTCCGTGACGTAGATCTTTCAGAGCGCTTATCTTATTGATATATTTTTAAGCCTTAGTTCAACGAGACTAACTTTTTTGGCTGACTTTCATTTTCTTCTTTTTGTCTTGATAAATTGGGACCGAAAATCAGTGGACCCTACCCGTTCTTATCCCTTCGTCTACATTGCCGGAAGATCTTATCTTATCTCTGCAGTCCAAACTATTTTTTCTATAAAACTGATCTTTACCCATTTTAAAGAAATAGCTGCACCGATTGTGCTTTTCTAAAAATTATTGAATTTGGTCAAGTATATGTTGCTAGAGTTATGGAGCTCCAAATCAGATTCATTGTTGTATGCTGCTCAGTTTTGAAACAGTCTGCGGCCTTGCAGTGCTGGAAACACCGGTTCTCGTCAGATCCCCGAAGTTAAGCAGCATTGGGCTGGATTGATACTTGAGTGGGTGACCGCCTGGGAATCTGGCTGTTGCAGACATAGGGCCTTAGGGCTTCGGGCAGGTGACCAGGAGTGGTTAACGCTCGTTAAACCCTTTAAGTTTTGAAACATTGTTATTAGGCAGCAAAACTAATCACCCAACGCCAGCCATAAAGCTTAAGCTGAAGATTAGATTTGTTTGGGAGCAGTAACCCAAACAAATTTTCTGCCCACACAACAAGAAAACTACAAACCACACACAATAAAAAAAAAAAACAAGAACGATTAGTGATTGAAGAATGATTAGTGATAATCATTAGCACTAAATCTGCGAACGCTATAAGCAAATAGACAAATTACAAACAAAACGTCAATCGTGCCGTAAAAAAAGGGTTATATGATTGAAGTTTCACTTTACTTGTTAAAATGTACACGGATAACAATTGATGATTTTTAATATAACTAGCGGAGTCGCTTGCTTCGCTCGCTCATTCCGCGTTGTCTCGCTTTGCTCGAGGATATTTCTTGCTGTAACTCTTATGCTGCTAACAGGGACTCCACATCTTCGGAATCTGTACAGTATAAGGAATGCCAGAGCCGAACAGCGGGAACGACACGTCGCTTTTAAGTTTTGTTAGTACCACACTTTACATGGGGTTTCTTGTTTCTCATATTTGAAGAAATTTTACTTAGTAGCCATCAACTTTCCCGTTAATTGTTGTGCTTTGAACCAGTACTACATTTTACACAGGTTTTCTTGTTTCACTTATTTTAAGATTTTTTTGTTTGCTGACGTCCTCAAGTGAAAACGTAAAATGTACACGGATAAAAATGATGATTTTTAATATAATTGAAATAAGCAAATGTACAATTGAGAAAATTGCATCTGTTAAAGTGCTGTTGTGCATTAACAATTAAATTATTGGTACAAATTCCTTGTTACAAATCAAAAATAGAGGTATCAGGTTAAGGCTTTGCAGTGATAGTGCGTTAATGTGTCGTGGGGTGAATAAGTGGTTTTGTTATTTGAATTTTGCTACTTGTTTTACATAATGTATTTCGTTATTGCTTCTTTTGTAGTTTGTTTTCGTATTTGTCGGGCTGATGACCCAGTAGGGTTGAGCTCGTGAATAAATTCAATTCACTTCTCCTCACGCTCGGAAAATGGCTGAGATTGCTCTTTTTCTAGTTCCTACACCAGCAATGGTCAAGGATTTAATTTTTGTGGACAACAGTGTTCCGAATGAATTATTGTACTGATAGCTCTGTCTGGACCTTTTTGAAGTTGCAATAGTTCATCCGCACTGACCTTTCCAAAACGGTTGACTTGTTCGTGTTTCACGGTTCTAACCTTTATGGCGTCCAAGCTTACTTTACTAAGGCATTCATCATTGAAAACATTGAACAAAATCGAAACGCCCAAATCAGGCTGCATCTTACTAACAGCATTTTACGCAACGAACACGAAATAATAACCAAGCACGCAACAATTGTTGACGATGCCTAAAGGGTTAAAGGGTTTAACGAGCGTTAACCACTCCTGGTCATCTGCCCGAAGCCCTAAGGCCCTATTGACGATGCCTAAACCGAACACACAACAATAAACAAGCAACCAAAACACGACCGACCCCATACCATTGCAACAGTCAACACCGCCATCGAAAGACGAAGACAAAAACAGCAGACCACGCGCCATGGCTGTTTGCTCTGACGTGCATATCACGTGACTGGGCTAGTCCAATCACACGGCCAAACAGCCGTTGTTCTCGTTCGTCATTGGCTAACTCATGGTGACGTCACGGCAAACAGCCATTGCGCATGGTTTAGGTAAAAAATAAATTATGGTCATAAATACCTTATAGCCATACTTTTGCAACGAATGGGACCTGATAAGTCGTTTTTGTCACACTATTTCCCGGAAGGTATCCTCGGACCGAAAGAAACATCCTCGGGCTTCGTCCTCGGCAGTCCTAGGACACCGTCTAAGAAAAGTGTCACGAACGAAAGTTATCAGGTGATGAGATGCCATTGCTGCAAAAGTATGGCTATAAATCTATATTAACGAATCAGTTTATGAAGTGACTTCAGCTTCCGATGTTAAAGCTAAACATTCGGTTGCCCATTTGGCTTTCCATTCTGTAATTTACCAATAAAGGCAAAAGAGGCCTGCCTATTACCAATTACCAACTGCAGGTTTGCACTGAATCAACAAGAAAAATCGTTCTCGCTTATATAGTATCACGAAATAGAAAACAAAACCGTTTGATATAGTTAACTTAATTTTAACTAAACCGAACTAAAAACAGAAAAGGAATGTGAATAAGCTTTCCTGTAATGGTTTTAGATGTTTGTTACTCTGGTGTATAGCTCACGTGAAAACGTACTGTTGTATTGTATTCAACCATTATAACCATTTTTTTTTAGACATGCAAATCAAATTAAAACTATAGCAAACGCCAAAAAAACCTGCTCGTTTGAAAACGGGGGGGGGGAGAAGTTATTTAAGGTTTTATTACCTAATCTTCGCTTATTACAGTTTTTTTTTTACTAAAGTAAATGCTTTTTTTCGTCCGCAAGCAACGTAAACAGAGATACTGTATTCTATTTTTTAAAACTCCGTTTTATGCAAATCCACTAGTCACGTGCTGCCTTGCAGCACACTGACTGGCTGTTCGGGCTACTTTGGCGAAATTGGTGAATATGACGTCACGCCACGGTCCCATCCGTACGTTTTCACATACACAATACTACCGGAAATCAGGAATGAACCATCTTCTGTAGTCGCTCCATCTTTGCTCGATGGGGCCGGATCTTCCGGACTAAACTTCTTCTTTACTTTACGTTACTTTACTTTACTTTACTTTACTTTACTTTACTTTACTTTACTTTACCTTACATTACTTTATTTACAATTGCATTACATCGCCGTTCAGGCTGTGTAACAAAATTCATATACATATAATTTACGTGCAAAACGAGGCACATGCAATATTAATATCAAAAATTAGTTTGTAAATATAATCCAATGGCCTATGAAAAATACCTACTCTGAATAGTGTAAAGTTATAAGAAAAAAAAAAACAGCAACAGACAATAACCAGAATGAGAATAACAGGGCCTAGGACCATAACAAAAAGAAACAAAACACAATACCCAAAGGGGAAAACACAGTTAATAACTTTTTCAACCTATTTACCATTTTGCTTGTGAATTCAAAAGCCCTTGTAACTATAAGGGGTGGTTCTGTTAACCCTTTCTCAATGCTGGCTTTAAGCCGAACATGTCTTAAGCCTTTTAGGCGTATGTTCTCATACATGTGCGAAATGGCGTATTCATGCCATCGTATTGTAATGTTTCATGCCAACTGTGTTTTTCACTAAACTGAGTTATGACCAGTCGACGTTTGCGAAGCCTAACCATTTTGGTCTGTTTCCGCTGTACCATTAAGTCCTACTCCACCGTTTAATATTGCACTTTTGAATCCGTAGTGAATTACTTAACAGTAATTTGATCCTCCCTCTGGCATAAATAGTTTTGCCTGGCGTAATAAGTTATTATGCCAACAACTGTGTTACCAACTCAACAAACGCCTTTGACTTTGGTTTAGTTAAACCTTGCCTTAAGCATCCAAGATTTCGTTTTTGCTTTAAATTTGTTCACCCGTCTTTAGATGGGATGGTTTCTATCAGTGCCGCAATTAAGGGGGTGCAAAAGGTACAAGGCGTTCAGGTCCAGGAGGCAAGGGAGCCCTAAATTCAAAGTAGGGTGATAAATTTGTACATAAAACCACTATAAAACAGGCCACAACATGGCATCCAAAAGTGTTTTCTAAATTTTTTTTACTCTTTAACCCCCTGAAAAAGTCTAGTTGCGGCGCTGGTTTCTATTATACCTTGGATAGACATTCTTTGCTCGGGTTTGTCTTGTGTGCGACCTGCATGAAGACAACACGTAAGGATTATCTTATTCAGGCGGCGTCCTGACAACGTATTTTCGAAATAATGGCGCGTTCCCGATGTTTAGCAGTCTTGTTCTAGATCCCGCTTACATCAGCAAACATCCAAGGCATAGAAATAACCGTTTCAAACCATCCTTTCCCTTCCCCCATCCAACCTTCCCCCACCCACCCAACCAAAAAAAAATAAAAACGGAAGAACGTTGGATGGTTGGAATCCCCAGGAGCCTAGGCTGAAAACCGACGATTATTCATAATAACGGCCATTAAAACAAGATGGTGGCCTACATTTAGAATGGTATCTATCGATCCCAAGTTGGCTGATGTCATTTTTGTTGGTGTGCCGTCAGCAACCTCGCCTGCTTGCAACGTCCGCCTCTGCGTCCGTTTGCCCGGCTGGCTGTTGGTGAGCGTTCCTTCCCTTCAGTGGCCTGTCAGTGGTGAAGGACACGGAATTACATGGTTGGAACGGGTCATAACAGCGCAGCTGAAAAAGAAGGACTTTCGGAGTGGGAACAAAAAATAAATAAAAAAAATTGCCTTGATTATTGACAAGGAAAGGTCACATACCGTTACCCACAATTCCCAAGGTTGAATGGAAACCCAAAGCGCTTTGAGTAAGCGGCCAGGCATTGTATAAGCGGCCATGAGCTCAAAAGGGGAAGCCGGCCGGCCACGTGGAGTTTTAATGAAATGTTTTAATGGGTTCATTTTATTATTTAATTTGGTTGGTACACGCTATCATCGACATTTTATAACGTGTCGCTACGAAAACAGAAGTGAAGAGCTGATAAATTTGGGGACTTGGCTCGACTCAGACGTCTGAAATATTTATCGAGTTCCGTTTGAAGATCGAAAAGTCAAGTCCCGACCAATCTCGATATAATACGTTGCTTAAAAGGAGTAAAGGGATTTACCAAACGTTGCGTTTATACGGTGCGAGTCAGGAAAGTTACCACTGATAAATATACTTGAGATAATT
The DNA here is from genome assembly GCA_023313725.1 of Lithobius niger. Lineage (NCBI taxonomy): Eukaryota > Metazoa > Arthropoda > Chilopoda > Lithobiomorpha > Lithobiidae > Lithobius > Lithobius niger. The sequence continues at coordinate 116,051 of JAHWFP010171217.1, forward strand.
CTTTGTTTTTTGCGTAAAAAAAGTTTACATTTTAATAGTTTGTTTTATGACGTTGACCAAACGTGTTTTATTTTTGTCGTATTTAATTTAAACACTCATGCAGTCATAGTCGTTACTAAATAACTTGTACTTTCGTAATGAAAAATATACGCTGGCAGCTACTTGCTTAAAACTGCTCACTTTCCGCTTTGTGTGACGAAAATAATCTCAAACAATTAGTAATAGATATCCGCGAAAAATCAGCGATTAACCGGCGATAATTGCTCGTTTTGCGAGAACAGAGCGGTTCAATGTCAAGGGATAGGGGAAATCTTATGAGCACATAAGCGCGAGTATTATTCCCCTTATCCCGAGACATTAGACTGCTCCGTTTCGAGCAAATGGGCAATTATGACTGGTTAATCGCTGATTTCTCACGGATATGTGTTTTAACGGTTAACCTTATTCAGATTAACAGTATATAACGACTACACTTTTAGCATGGAGATGTGTTAGCATGCTCTTGGATTGTGGTCTGTAAGGTTAAGTCAGATTAAGTTTAGAGTGAGCGCAAACCTGTATAGGCTCAAGTATCAAAATCTAATCCAGTCTAAGGCCGCTAAAATATAATTAAATGGTCCTCAGGAGTGGTATGAAAAAAAATTGACGCAAGCGGGCGGTGTGTTTTTTTTTTTTTTACTTACTTTTTATTCGTGATTTTTCAGATGCGGGTGATGGTTTTTTTTT
>JAHWFP010171218.1:0-45775 GCA_023313725.1 Lithobius niger
CGTGGGGATGCATCCTTACCAATATGGCATATCAAAATAATTTTTCCTTCAATGCAGACCATCATTCACCTGTTTAAAGAAGAATTAGTCATCGGAATTTTCAGAGTCAATGCACTTCTGCAGGCTCCTTAATTAAGGATTAACTGATTGATAAGGATGAGTTCTTTCCATCAAGGATAATACAAATTAAATAAATATTTAATGCGTAAAGTAAATATACTTCACTGATAAAATAAACCATACATATCTTGCCTGAAAGCTGCATTCCGTTTAAAATTAGGAAGATGAGCGCTTAAATTCCTCCCCCATGCCTCATTAATCACTGTCTTGATCACATGGGTCCTACCATAAATGTCAAGTTTTAGCACTACAGATCTTATGAAAAATATGTAGTGCTTTTGTCCAGCTTGTCCCCACCCACTTTAATTTTCGATCTAAGAGACCTCACTAACTGCACATAAAATGTAGCCACCCTTTCTAAAGCCAAGCGCTATTAGATGACCAGCACATTTTTATTTTCGAGTTTGTTAAACCATGATGCTTATTTGAGGCCCTTCTCTGTCAATCGGCACACCGATTTTACGGCACAAATACTTTGGTGGGAAAAATGATGACACCAAATTTGAGAGGTAAACTGACGGTTAAATGGCAAAGTTTTCTTCCCGAGGCCCCTGTTGCGGGAGACGATGACACCAAGGTTAGCACAACAATGGATGTGAGCAGCGCTAACAACAACGAGGCTAGCAAACTCGAGGCCAACTGTGAAGTGGAGTGAAGTCTCTTGGGCTGTAGCGTGTAGAAGTAGAAGTGTGCAAGAGTGAAGTCTCTCTGGCTGTAGCGTGAAGAAACAACTAGAAAGGTTGCCGAAAATTCGCAAGTTTTTTCAAGGTTTTGCTGATGACTTGAACAATTTTTGGTGCCGAGTCTCTGTCAATGCCTACGCTTAATATGATGCAGTGAAAAGCCTTTTTTAACCGAATCCAAGGGACCCAGACTTTCTTAGTAACAATTTTATTTTGTTATAGAGAGGTTCCTTGATGGTGTTATGGAAGAAAAGAAACTACCGTAAATCCTGTATTAAAGCCCAGTTGAAGCTAAAGCCCACGCTCTAAAATGTTGTAAAGTCAAAATCATGAAATAGTGGCGTTAAAGCCCACCCCTCAAATTGTCGTTTTCTACGAAAAATTACCTAAACGTTATATGATGTGAATAAAGATAGTGCTGCTTGGTAATGTTTACTGGCCCTTCTCCGTCCCTGTGGCAATACCTCCACAAGGCCTGGGAATCTCTCACCTAAGCCTCCTCCCTTCTTCACAGCAATTAAAAGGATGTAAAAATTGGGTCTTTTAGAGATCGTTCAAAAGCTTCAAATTTTCTGTAATATATGTACAGAAAAGTTAGAAAATTGATAATGATTCATTTAAAGCCCCCCCCCCCTATTTTTGCCAAATTAACTGCATAAGCCCATGGGCGTTTAATCCACGATTTACGGTAATATTCATTTCTTTATTACACTGTGAGTTATAGCGGGTTTCTTTATGAAGTGTTTTTATTGTATGTTAAAATGAAATGCTTGCAATTCGTTAATTAAATGACTTTTATTTAATGTGCATTTCTAGGCAATATGGAGCCGGTTCTTCCCAGCTTATGAACAGCTGCGTAAAGAAATTAAAGCAGGAACTATTGGGGAACCCCTCTTGGTAGAGGCTACATTTGGTAATAACATACAAGCCGTTGAACGAGTAACTAAACCTGAGCTCGGTGGCAGTGCTGTGTTAGACATTGGCGTCTATGTCATCCAGATGGCTAGCATGGTGTTTGGAGGAGAAAAACCTACTCAGATTGTTGCAAATGGATTCCTCAATGAGCTAGGTAGGTGTTGTTAAAATAAAAACAAGTTTTAAGACATATTTGTAGACATAGTTGTATTGGAGCTAGCACGGATACAGTGAGGGGCAGTGAGAGCAATTGCCCCTTGTAAACTGAATCGCCTTCCATGAGCGGATAATTATAGTAACAAAAATTGTTTTCACTGACTGTGTAAATTGTAGTAATATGATTCCGTATAGACAGGAGTATATTGATAAATTCTTTACCATATTGTTTTAGAAATATTTCTAAATTTTTAATATAGCAGAAAGTGTAACTAACAATTATGGTAGGATGGCAGTGGATGGAACTCAGATATTTAAGTTGGTGAAACAAAAGAAAAGTACATGGCGGTAGCCAACAACAACTACTTCGGGGAAGAAAAGGGGAGTAATGCAAAATAAAAATCGCCCCTCTTCTAGAGAGTATGGAAGACTGCATGCGAAAGCCAATAGAGATAACTACGCACAAGCGAGCACCGCACGATAACATTACTGTGGCAAACACTAGCTGATTATCGTTATACCTTATGCTGAAGCATGCACTTAACTACAATTAAAAGGATGTGTGGAGACGACAGTCCAAATTGTCCTTAAGTTAAACATGGTATCGGACACTCCCCGCGATTTGCACTGTCAATGAACGCTGGATAGTCTGTTCACTACTTCAGTAGCACTATGTTCCTGAAGTCCTTCATGCTCTATCCAGGCAGAGGTTTCGTGAGAGCGACCAGTAACATCTCTTTGGCTGGGCAGTACTCTAAACTGAATATTCTCGACTACAAAGGGCTCTTTGACAAAATGACACGTGGTGGCAATGTGCTTGCTTCTTGTACTAATCTTGTCATTATCAATAAACTTTTGACAACTTAGGTTGTCTTTTATTATGTGTGTAGGGCTTTCTTGTGCCTCGACCAAGTTTTGCAGTAGTCTCCTTAACAATATGCATTCCTACACAGAACAACATGCTCTGCTTCGGTTAATTGAGAGTTACGGTTTTGTTTACTGCTTTCCCATCTAACTGCTTCATTGTTGAATAAGAAAACAACATCCGCCCTTTGAACGGCCAAATTTGCGATTGTAAGTGCGATTAGTTTGCCTCCATTTTCTTCTTGATCTCCCAGTGTTAGATTTGCATCGCGCCATTTAAGTGCCTTAGCATGGGCTTCAGCTCAGCCCGTCTTGTTTCATTGGTGGTTCGACTTTCCTGCCGGGTATACTTACTGTGATTGCGATGTCTGGTCGTGAGCATATTGTAATGTGCATCAGTCAAGTGCTACAATAAAACTTTGTTGCGATTTAACTCCCAATGGTTATGTTTTTTTTTTCGTCATGGAGTACTTGGATTCACGAGCATCCTTCATCCCATCCCTTCATCCGAGTAACCTTTTGATGATCCACTCTAGTCATATTTCAAATAATCTCGCTTCATTAGATTAATTTGGAATCCCAGGTAGACATGGATTTCTCCCAGCAACTGATTTGATCTCTTGACCGATTTGAGCTCCAGCGTGTTGAATTAAAGCTTTGTCCATGCTTCCAATTGCAGCGTCATCGACATACAGTATGATCCCAATCCACGTTCCATGTTGGTTTATGGTATACAGATATGGATCACTTTCACTTTTCTTGAGGCCTAACTTGGTAAAAAATTGTGCCCATCTGATTGTGCCAAGCATTTGCTGATTGTTTATTATTTAAGTCCTTTGGGTTCCTGCCCTATCTTTGCATTTAAAGGATCGTTTACATTGAAGTGTACAACTCATGATTTATGAAAATACTTGAACTTCAATATGGGCTCACAAACAAAATTTATGTTGCTGCAAATTTTCGATAGTCATTTAAACACTAGTTGTTAAGTGTTCAAACACCGACTATCTTCATCAGGCTCCCTGAGTTCTAGACTACTACTACGGATCGGTCGTTGTTTGTTTTTTCAAACCAAAAATGACCGATCCGTAGCAGTAGACTGTCCAGAACGCAGAGAGCCTGATGAAGATAGTCGGCATTTGAACACATAACAACTAGTGTTTAAATAACTATCGAAAATTTGCAGCAAACATAAATTGTTTGTGCATCCGTATTGAAGTTCGAGTATTTTCATAAATCATCTTTGCATTTCCTTGCGGCGGTTGCATATATATGTCGTCGTCGAGTTCTCCGTTTAAGAAAGCGGAGACAGCATCATAGTAACATGCTTTCATGTATGCTTGGGCCTTCCTTGGCTACAAAGGTGACAGGGCATACATAATTAACTTTTAAATATGGTTTTTATTGGCCTCGTAGGTAAATTACATACTTCAGTAAAATTGATGTAAATACATGATTTTTGTTGTTGTTGAGTTAAATCGGCCACCCCTGCCGATAAAATAAGTTCATAAATTAATTTTTTATTTTCAGGAGTGGATGAAGTGGCATTGATGTCTTTGAAATATAGCAACAATTGCATAGCCAATCTGACCATTTCAGTACGAAGCCATTTGAACAACGAAGCCGTTATATCAGGACCTAAAGGGTTTATGAGGGTATTTCCCGTAAATAATTACACTTTTTTTTTATTACTATTTTGCGTCGTGAGTGGATAATCAAAAAGTGTTTTCAATTGGTCTGTTGTAAATGGCTACTGCAGTATTTTTAATTTTGTATATGGAAGGAGAAGTGAGCGTAAAAGTGTCGGTCTGAAATGAGAGGGAAATGACCCAATCTATCATCTTAATAATACAGTAGAACCTCGATTTTCCAGACTAATTAAGACTATGGCCCGCCGATACCAATACTGCCATCAGTGTATTTTCCGATACTATCAGTATTGACTTTTTATAGGATAGGGGTTTTGGTAAAATATCAATTTCGAGCTGCCCTTCGGAAACATAGATTACCTGCGTTATTTTCATTCCTTTCCTGATGGACACTTCTCGGGAAGTTAGAAAAGTTGTCGCTAGGTGGCGAGCTGCGTAACACGGTCTGCGCATGCGCGATCCCTCTTACAAAAGTGTTCAGGCGAAGACGGCCTGCCATCGTTTTTCCTCCAGCTTACCACGACGGTCGCTTCGCTTCTCTCCTCGAAGATTCCTAGCTTTGCCTTTGCCTACGCCATCGTCTTAGCTTCGTCTATGCCTCCTGGATGCCCACTTCGCCCCTCTCGCCCTCAGCTCACTCACCTGATTGCTCGATGGCAAGATCAAGAACTTCGGCCATGCACCATTCGCCCAAGACGGCTGCGCCTTCGCCCGCAAGCCCTGCGCCTCCTGATCCTGACATCCTGGTTGACGCTTCGCCTTAGCCTCCGTCTTCACCGGACCACCGAGCTTCGCCTGCGCCGTCATCCCCTCCCATCTCTCCACTCCCATGCAGCCAACATCAACGCTCTCGATCAGACAAGACCTCGAGCTTTGCCTCAACTTCCACAGGCCATCAGATCATAACCCCGACTCCCAACGCCCCTCTGGACCTTTCTTCGGCATCTTCACATTCCTCCCGGAGCTCTCACCGCAACAAGCCCCTCTCATCGTGGGAAGTGCACGCGCTAATGGATCATGCCATCAAGAAATTCGACTACAAAGGCAAATCCATCCCGACGTCGTCTGCCTCAGACTCTTCCACTTATACCAAGACCTGGATCTTTTCAACCAACACAGCCGTTAAACGATTGCCCAATTTGCCAGGGCCCTCTGCGCCAAGCACTCCAACAGCCTCTACGCCTTCATCTCCATTCCACAAGCCAACGGTACTATCACGTCGTCCACACTGCAATCAACCGCTTCGTCCTCCTCTTCTGACAGCTCACAAGACGACGAGACACACCTGGACAATAGTTTCCGCACTCATCATTCTCCACGTCACTCCACCACTTCTTCCCGACACGCCCACTTCAGCAACGACGATTCCGACGACAGCAACGACAACAAGTCCATCATCCCGCTTCTCCGGCTTCTCAAAATGGTGGAAAAGACCATCTCCGCCGCTTTTCTCTACAAACTACCGCCTGACTCAACCGTGGTCTCGCAACTGGCTTTGACTATTGCTGATGAGCCCAACCGAAAAAAAAAAAAAATGCCACGTCAATCCACAACTCTTCTAACAACGCTACTCCGCAACGGAGGCCTCCTCTTCGGCAAAGGGGAACCCCTCATCCTCGACCAGGGGCCACCCCCTCCCCGACCAGGCAAATAAACCTGGTTTTTCCGTCCCTTTGGGTTTGGTTGATTGCAAACCCTACACATTTTGACACCTACAAAGAAAATGAATTCCTTACATCAGAAGCCAAACTCTACTTCGGCTCTCGCTTCATTGCCAAGAAAATCAAAGTTCCATCCTTCGTCATCAGGGATACATGACAAGCGACTTCGCTTCGGCCTTCACGCCGCCGCCCAAGCCGACATTATCCATACTGCCATCAATGCTCTCTGCGTGAAACTTGCTACAGAATCAAGCCGCACTGAAGCCACCAGCCTCGCCGACCTCATAAATCAACTATTCAAGAAAGCATCCTTCGCCACCTTCCACTCTTTCAATTGGCTTACCAAAGCTCTCCTCAACTCAACCCTCCTACAGCGTGAAGCAGCCCCTAGCACTTCTGTAAAACTAAACGAATCCACACGCCACATCTTACGGAATCTCCCAATTCACGAGTCTCACTCTCTCTTCAACGGCCAAATCCCAAAACTGGCCCGTCACTTGGACATCTCTAAGAAACCCAAAGAGTTCAAGAACAAACCAAGAAATTTCTTCAAGAATCAACAATCTTTTCCGACGAAACAACGGGACGAAACATCACTTTCTAACGACAATCACAAGTCCCACTACAACCGAGGCGAACCCAGACATCAAGACAACCGGCCATTTCGAAGCAAGCCCTCCAACCGTGGCAAAGGAAACAAACCATACCGCAACTCTTCCTATAACCAACGGAGCTGCCACTCCTCACCAGGAAGTCACAGCAAAGCCCGCAGCTCCCACTGATTATCACCAACCAACTTCAAGACCAGTCGGCGGCCGTCTTCAGTTCTTCCTTCTGGCCTGGAAACGCATCACCACCGACACCTTCACCCTAAAAGTCATTGCCTACGGCTTCCATCCCAAATTCACATCAAACCCACCTCTCACTTCCCCACCTCCATGGGATCTTGCACCATCCCCATTTGCCACACTATCCTCAGAAGTCCAAAACCTCCTCGACAAACGCGCCATTCTAAGGTGGCCAAACCCCCTTCGACGTGGCTTCTACAGCTCCATCTTCCTCAAGCCAAAGAAATCCGGAGGAGAACTCATCTTCAACCTGAAACCACTAAATCAACTGATCAAAAACGACCACTTCAAGATGCACCCCCTCGACACCATCCCTGGACCTCATAGACGCTTACCTCCATATCCCGCTCCACCGATCAATTCTCCACCTCTTCCGCTTCATGTACAACGGAGAAGTTTTCGAATTTCAATGTCTCCCATTCGGCCGAAATGCTGCACCAAGAATTTTCGCAGCCATCCACAAACCCGTTTTAGCACACCTCCACCGGAACCAATTTCAACCTGTGCTTACCTCCGCAATTGGATCCTGAACGATGAATCGCCCACACATCTAGCAACGAAAAGAGACTTCACCATCAACCTCCTTTCTCAGCTAGGCTTCGCCATAAACTTCCCAAAGTCAAGACTCGCTCCCAGCCAATCCTTCACGTTCCTCGGAGCTTACTTCAACCTCGGATCTGCAACAATTTCGCCCTCACCAGAAAGAATCCAAGACACCATCCAAACCTGCCGTACCTTCCGTTCCAAACCTCAACACATCATCACAAAACTAAACTCTTTAATCGGGAACTGGACTCCATGGTAGCTTTTGTGCCCTACAGAAGATGGATGACGAGACGAGACCACTCCACCACTTCCACATATACCAATGGGGAAACATCACCGACAAGAAGATCAGAAAACCATCCGACCAGGTCTTTTCCCACGACACCCTTCTGTGGTGGGCCGACATAATGACAATCTCAGCATCCGTACCTATCCACAAACCACAACCAGACCTACATCTGCTCACAGATGCATCCAATGTGGGACTGGGTAGCAAAGGGCGCATATGCCATTTAGAGAAATGATGGGGGAGGGGGCGCCATGCGTTTTACCAGGAATGCAAGTATGACGGGTCTAGAGAGCGTGCTAAGCTTCCCAAGCATTGTCCAGGGAAGACCCCAGGGGCCTTTGCTTATTTTGATATTCTACTGAATTTAAAGTTCGTCAACACGTGTACTGCCGTATATTGCAAAGAATAATTGGGGGGGGGGGGGGGGAAGCGTGTAAACAAAAGTGTTGAAAATGCAAGTAAGGAGAAAGAGACAAGGGGATTTATGCCTGAAGGGAAGCACAGGGCGCCTGTGCCAATGGCACAATGGCAGTATGGCCAGTCAACCTGGATGCATCCCTCCAATGGTGGGGAGCCCACATTCTAGACCAGGAAGCCTCAGGATAGTGGACTGCAAACAACTCCAGTCACATCAACATCCTGGAAGTAAAATCCATCTGGAAAGCACTCATCCATTTTCAAGACCTAGCAGCCCAAAAAGTAGTTCAGATTCACACCGACAACACAACGGCTGTAGCATACATCCGGAAAGAAGGTGGCACCCACTCACACATCTTTACACGGGACCACCTTGGAAATCTTCAAACTCTGCAGAACTCTGAAAAGAACAATTCATCCACTTCACATCTCTGGCAACAAGAATGTCATCGCCGATTCCCTTTCACGCCGAGCACCCCCAACTGAAGAATGGTCCTTCAAGAAATCCATTTGCGAATCTCTGTTCAGCATATGGGGGGCACCAATGGTAGACCTCTTCGCCATGAGGCACAATGCCAAACTTCCCCAATTCATCAGTGCCCTGCCAGACTCCCAAGCCTGGGGAGTGGACGCCCTGACATTCCCCTGGAAAAACCTTTACGCATACCTCTTCCCAGCATTCAAGCTACTCCCAGCAGTTCTCCAAAAATCCTGGAAACAGAAGGGATCTTCCTTCTATCGCTCCGAACTGGCCGTCAGCCTCATGGTTTCCACTACTACTGAACCTTCTCATAGGCCACCCAAGAGAACTACCAGCCACTCCAGGTCTACTTTCGCAACGCAGAGGGACCCAATTCAACCCAACAAGCCAGCGCCCTACACCTACACGGTTGGCTACTATCATCAAACTCCTCGAAGAGTCAGGAATTCTTACTGAACAAGCCACTCGCATCGCAAGCAAGGTGATCCGACAATCCACCAACAGAATCTGCGACAACCACTTGGAAAAGATGGCTTCATTGGTGTATCGGGAGGACAGTCAATCCAGTCAATCCCCCTATACCCGACCTTCTGAAATTCTTCAACTTTCTTTTCGGCCAAGGACTAAAGGGATCAACAATCTTAGTCTACATATCAGCAATCAACTCAGTCTTCAAAGCAGCCGGATATCTCCACCTTCTTAACGACTACAACATCACCTCCCTCATCAAAACCTTTGAGATCGAACGTCGATCCATCAAAAAATCCTTTCCGGGCTCGGACCTCACCATCGTACTTGAATCCCTACTCAAACCACCGTACAAACCTTTGCAACACTGCGACCTGAACTACCTAACCAGGACAACTGTCTTTCTTACAACTCTCGCCACTGGAAAAAAAATGCAGCGAGGTACAAGCTCTTTCCATTGATCCCGCTTTTTGTTTCTTCCACGATAACTTCACAGCCATCCAACTGAAACCAAGATCGTCATTCAAAGCCAAGACCCAAAAACCCTGTGAACCAACCAAACCAATCGTCATTCCCGCACTCACCAACATCATTGGGAACGAACCTGAGAGACTTCTCTGTCCAGTCCGAGCCCTCCGTTACTCTACATCAAAAGAACCGAAAATCTGGAATTTCGCAAAGGCCGCAACCAACTCTTCCTCCCCTTTGCAACCTCCTTTGCCATCACATCGGCAGCGATGATCGCCTTGTGGATAAGAACAGTCATAAACAACGCCTACGAAGACATCTCCAACGTCAACCCCGACATCAACATCAGAGCAACGGCGCATGAGCTAAGAGCGATTTCGGCATCTTGGGTTTTCCACAACACATCGCCATCACCAACATCATGGAAGCCACATCCTGGAGAAACCAATCAGTCTTCACCAGCCACTGCTTCCGGGACATGACAAAACAAGAAAAAGGATTACACCATGTGGGACCCATTGTCGTTGCCAGACAGGTAATCCATCCCGCTTAAGCACTGAAAACATCCGATGTCTTGAAGCAGATGTCCTGAAGCTATCATCCTGAAGCAGATGTCCTCAAACAGAAGCAAGACTCACCTCTAACAAACGGCCCTTTTCGGGCCACCAATCCTCACGGAAGATATCCAAATTCCTGTTATGTTTTCAATAAATTGCAAAAATCTCTGATTTTTTTTTGGGGGGGGGGGGGAAGCCAGCTCGTAAACCTAGGGAACCCGTCAGGTGGAGACCTCCTCAGTAATTGACGAAGTCTACTGTGTATGCAAATACCACAGGTAATCTATGTTTCCGAAGGCAACTAGAAACGGTATTTTGCCGGCCCTCTGCCCAGCAGGCTGAAAATCGTTTCTATTGCCTGAGGAAACATACATTACCTGTACCCTTTCTACCTCCCCTCTTGAGTCACCACCTGATTGATCGAGAGGTTAAAAAGATGGCAGCCTGGCCTCGCCTGAATGCTTTTATAAGACGGGTCGTGCATGCACAGATCAGATTACGCAGCTGGCCACCTAGCGACGACTTTTCTAACCTCCAGAGAAGCATCCCTCAGGAAAGGAATGCAAATAACACAGGTAATGTAAGTTTCCTCCAGGCAATAGAAACTATTTTCAGCCGGCCGGCCAGAGGGCCAACAAAATACCATTTTTGCGATAACTTGCGATAACAAGAATTGACCGATTTTCATGTTTCAATACGTCATTTGAACCGTTTTTTCGAACGTTTTCCGACCATGCTAAATTCAGACCGATAAGCTTTAGTCATTCTCAAAGGATTTAGCAAAAACTAAAAATGCATTCAGAAATTGCATTATTGCAACAAGCTTGCTCGTAAGGCCAGACATAGTGAATTTTCCCTTAAGAGTTATTAATTAAAAATTGTTTTGTTCAGAACTAGACCTAAAAGGCCATTTATTATTGAGGCAACTAATTTCTGAAAATGAATAAAAAAAAACATTTTTAAGTTTCACGAGATAAAATCCATTGAAGTATCGTCATCGATGTCGGTGAGAAATGCATCGGTATCAGATCTGAGTGGTAAAAGTTGGTATCCGAGCAGTGTAATTAAGACTGTTTAACACAATTGAAAACTAAATTTCTATTAAAATTGCATGCAATCACCTCCATGTCCATGTTTTTGTAAATGCCCGTGTCTATGTTTTGCCAGAGTCGGAAAATACCGCCAGGAATACAAAATTTCTGGGAGATTTGAAGCTTGTTTTCACTAATTTAATAATTTATTTGAATGCCAACTGCTTTTTGTTTTGCATGTAACTAGTGAAGCTCTTTAAAAATCTTTGTTGTCACCTTCCGACAGTTTTGGGAACCTGTGTTTGCTTGGAGTTGAGTTAACAGTCTACCCCCTTTTTTTTTTATTGACAGCATAAAAGAAACAAAAAAGGGAAAGGGGGTGGGGAGACATTTGGTTGACTAAGAGCTTCAGGTAATTGATGTTCGGATATCAATGTTCTACTGTAACTAGTTACAAAAGCTCTCTAAAAAACCCAATTCAAATGGTATATATAACGTCGGTTTTTGGAAAAATTATCTCAAAAAGAAGTGGACGAAGTTCAGTACCATTACACATATTTTTTAAGGTTCAGAACTAATACAGTACTCAGTAAAAAATTGTCCGTAGCGTTACCGTTCTGTGAAAGTTCTTGTCATTATACGAGTTATAATTCAGCGAATTATGTTGAATATTTCCGCACGTTTTCACAAAGAAGACTCACTCTAGGGTGAGTCTTCTTTGCGAAAATGAGCGGAAATTTTCAACATAATTCGCAGAATTATAACTCTTATAATACTCAGTCCACAATTTTGGCAACCCATGCAAACACATGATGCATTTGTGTCTTTCTTAGTCATTTGTCCCTTTAAGGTAGAAATGGTGGTGTCAGAAATCCAATTCACTACATTACGATTCCTTGTTGTTGCAGCGTTGTGTGTATTTTGAATTTGGCACTTGATTCCTCTTATCCGTAAGTAGTCCATCAGGATGCGGCTTGCTGTGATTAGTTATCTTTTCTCTGAGGAGTGTGTGAGTTGGATGTACTAGCTGGTCAATATGGGGTAAAAAGGTACTGAAGGTTCATTAAAGGAGCTTGCTTGTTCAGTCGAAATCACCTCAAGTATCATGAGGTGTGCGTCCTTGTGGAAACTGGAAGCAAGGATGCACACCTCAGCACTTTTTTTTATTTCGATGGTTATTTCGATTAAGCATTTTGAAAATGAGCCACTGCGTTAATGAACCCCGTCTTCTCACCCCATATTGGCAATCTAGCGCATCCAACTCTCACACTTCCACTCAGAGAAAGGTGGAGCAAACACAGCAAGCCGCCTTAAATCCACTTCTTAAAGATCAGAGAAGACGAGCGTCAAAGTCAAATACACGCATGGCGCTCCAATTGTAATGTAGTGGATTCGATTTCTAATGCCGCCATTTCCACCTGTAGAAGACGAACAACTCGGCAAGACACAAACCATTGTGTTTGTATGGTTCATCAAAAATTCTGGGCTCAGTATAAGTTTTGAACTTTGGAAAATTTGTATGATTTGAATGAACTTCGTTGTGATCTCTTTTCAAATTAAAAAGCCCCGTCAAATATTTTTGTTGCATCACTAGCCGCTTTGATTCTGCCATAGGAAGATCTAGTTACCGATTTGCTCTTTGTGTGTTGCCGAAGTTGATTATTTTCCATAGGAATAAACGTGATTGGCTAGTACGGAAGCAACTAGTTGGAAGACAAAGTTGCTGCAATTATTTTTAATCCTTTGGCTAACTTGGGCATGTCATTTTGTATTAAATGGCACAGAAACGAGTACGTACTGAGGCTTAACGTTTGCTGATCCAGCAACACATCTGGAAAATTTATTTTTTTAATTTTTGGAAAGGGGTTGGGGGAAGCAAAGTTGATAAGAATTCGAAATGAGAATTCAGCTAGTTATTTAACTTGGGGTCTCTCCCATCCCCACCCCCTTCCCTGGTGCTGAACCAATATTTTGGTGATTAGTCAATAAAATTTGGTAAACCTCCATGAAGATGTTACTGCCACCCAGTTATTGATATTGGGCTTGTGGATCAATAGTCTGAAGCTTTCAACGCTCAACTTGCTCCTTCCTAATATTGTGATGCCTCAATGAGCTGTGTACCACAGTGGGCATTGCCTCGATCCTTCAGACAGAGGGTTGCCATTGCGCAGAGCACAGCGTTACAATTGTACAAGTGGATTCATTTGTGTAGTTAGTTTTGTTTTTGGCGGGAATAATAACGCTGCACCGGTACCAATTTTACTAGGGATTGACTGAATCGACTCCTACAAAACCCAGTCGGATCCGGATAAAATTTACAAGATTATCCGGATCCGAACCAAATCTGAAAGAAAACCTTCGTTTCAGCCCTTTGTATTTTGTACAGACTAAATTTTTTGTCTACTTGAAAGATGGAGCAACTTTAAAGACTGAGCATACATTTTTCTGCTTGCATTGCTTTAACCCCTGTAACTTCTGAACACTTTATGGTAGTGATTTGAAATTAGGTCCATTGGAAAGCTGAGGAAAAAATGCTTCGAATGATGTATAGGAATGTCCAAATCGGCCAAAAGTTAGCTTAAGTTATTAAAAATTCATCCAGATATTAAATATTTTGCCAAATCCAAATTCTAAAGATCCGGCTTCAGATCCAGTGCAGATTCGGATCCGGTCGATGGCTAAACTTTACGGATACGATGCTGATCCAATATCAAATTTTTTGCAAGTACCAATATCCACCATTTAATTCAAAATTTTTTTTATCAACTATCATAATACAGTGTAGTTTTCTGCAAGAGTCCAATAATCATTAAAATAATAATTTTAAATCGTAATTCACAGCTAGAAGATACGTGATGGAGATACTCGGTGATCTCGTGAGCAAAACGCTGCAAACAGCATGTCATTATCTCGAACGATTTTCGAGTTGTTATAGATATTCGGCAAATGTTGCCGACACCGATATGCACAAATACCGGCAACCAATTCTGTCCAGTATCAATGCAGCCTTAGAGAATAAATTCAAGTCAGTTCCAACCATGCTGACTTATGGACTTGCTTTGAATCTTTTTGTGGAAAATCCCACTCAGTAGAATCATGTGTACTGTAATAATATACTGAGACTTATGGATAAAATGCACTATTGACACTTTATTTACGTTTATTTATGTTTTATTTATGCAGAATGTGAATGTGGTGATGAGTCCAATGCAACTAAAGAATTAATTATTTCATGAGCTAGCTCGTTAAATGTCACCTACATTAGGCCATGGAAAAAAAATGTTTTGGTTCTCGGGCATTTTTTACAAGCCCAAAAAAGTCACCCGGTGACCAGGCTTTTATTTTTTATTTCTGTTTGAAACTTAGGTAACCTGGTGGTATCTTAGGTGGGTTCTTTCTGTTCAGATTGTGGTAGTTAATTTCTGAGCTATTTCAAACTGAGACTAACTCTAATGCTTGCTGGATGATGTATATGCAAGAAAGCTCATCTCTCTCACAAATTTCTCTTAAGTAACCTTTTGCAGGTCACTTTTTTTATTTTGCTGAAATAAAGGTCACCAGGCAGGGCCTGAGAACCGACTATTTTTTTTTCTGTGGCCTTACTATTAGAATTGCATACCATCTACCTATCAAGGTTTGGACTGTCCTCTTAACATTAAACAGTCGACTCATTGTCTTCGACCACATACACACAACTTTTTTTGTTTTATTTTATTAACAAAAATAGCTCACATTTTTAAAATCTTTTGTACAATTTAAACCTTTTCTTAATTTCAGATTGGAAATCCATTGTGGTGTTCTACAAAACTGGAAACGAAGGAAAAGACGTACGAATTTAAACTTCCCGAGTTAAAGGAAGCAACCATCTATGGCAACGGAGCAGGCATGACGTATGAGGCTCAAGAAGTGAGGCGTTGCTTGCAGCAAGGTGAGACTGTTTTACAGGTTATACCGTGATGTGGAGACGTTTAGTACGTTTGGTACTGCAGAAACATAGGTGTTCAAACTTATTAAACCTACCCAGAACACGTAAACATGTTAGGGAAGGAATCATGATGAGACATAAAATTGCGACGAGGGGTGAGATTTTTCCACCGTTCCAGAATCAAAATAATCGACCCATGCGATCGACGCAAATACAATATGAAATTTGTTGGCATCGGCATTGGGATGGTTGGGGTTGCAGTTAGTGGAAGGTAGTAGTCTATGAAGTTCTCTGTTTAGTTTTGAATCTGTTTATCCTGATATTATTTTTGCTCTGTAGTTTCATTTTACTTGGGCAGGACATTTCATTCCTTTCTTAGTTATGCTGATGACATTTACTACGTCTTCTGCTATAAATGCTGCTTTCAGTGCAGAATCTTTTGGCACTGCACGAATGTGGAAATGGTAAATGGGTTGGTTCCAAGGTTTCGTTAGTCATACATCAGACATTAGAGTGACGGAACTTGCCAGTCTTCAATTTTTCTGTTGTCCTTGGGCAGAGCTTAACATTACACGATAAGCCTTGGTTCGTTGGGACATGCGACCCTCATATTTTCATCCAAATCGTCCTGGCGTTAATTAACTTGACCCATTAGGCTTGTCTTGTCCTTCTGCCCTGGGCCCCTAGGAGCCACCAGTGGAATATTGTGGCTCTTTCATTTTATAAGAATTTGTTATGCAAGTGTAAAAGATTCTATATAAAACACTGTTAAAGGCTTCCCATGCATGCGCGAACTTAAATTCTAGTACTAGGTTTTTCCTTTAGCTTTTTAACTTTTCTTCTCGACTTTGTTCGACCAATGCAGACCGATTTAGGGCTCTGCTCTTCTGACCTTAGCAGGTCGGGCCTTTAAATGTAGGACTACTATGCTGAAGAAAAGCCAAAATGGTTTTCAGGCGAACATTCTTAAACATCAGCCACCAAAATGCTGTAAGTCGTGGCAAGCCTTTTTGACTCTTTTCAATAAATTCCAGATGTCAACTAATTTCCAGCCTAGACGTACGTTTTAATTCCCGTCAAATTTAGCCAGAAGTGCTATGTCTTGGCGTTCGACAGCCAGTGAATTTCATCCATGGACAAAGTAAGCCATACTTTATCCTGCGATCCTAGAATCAAAATAATTTATGCAAATGCATTGAGAAATGCATTGAGTGGGATAGGTATTTCCTGGAAGGAAGCCGTTAGGCTTACTGGAAGTAGACATGTAAAAAACTGGAACAAATGGTTCGTGATCAGATGATCGGGCACCTGAATAAATATAACATCCTTTCACGGGGCAAATTTGGTTTAGTTCCAGGATGAAGCACCACAGACTGTAGAGCTGCTTTTATGGTTGAAATTGTATAATTGAACACTTTCTATTGATGTCGGTTCCCCAGTTGATATAGATCGTTATAGGTTTTATAGATTTTGTGAAAGCCTTTGATCTCCTTGATTCGTAATAAACTGTAGATCAAACTGGAACATTGTGCTTAGGCTTCGGCAGTTGTATTCTCTAGTGGATAGTTTATTCTCTCAATCACAGCCAGGCAGTCTGGGTGGGGAATTCACATTCTGACCCAATCTCGGTAACAAGTGGTGTCCCATAAGTTTCGGTTCTAGGACCTATTTTGTTTTGATTTCCATCAAAACTATATAAAAATCTATAAAACAGTTCATGACAATATTGAACGTCAAGCTTTATTAAGTAATGTCGTTAAAAAAAATGTAAATTTGGTCAGAAAACTGGCAGTTACCTATTTCAGGAAATAGCTTTTTTTTTAAGACTTGGCAAAAAATATGCAAACTCTAACTACTGTGTAGGATGCTGCTATTTTAATAGTATAAATTTGAAAAAAAAGTACCATTTTTTATTTAGGATTATACGGTAGGACAGTCACAACTGCTGCTGTGCTGTCCTCATACTAATCTTAAATTTGGCTGTGAGTTAGTGGCATAGGGCCCTTCACAGTCAAGTTTCAGTAGCTACAATTGTATCGTTATGATTATTTATTTCGACTAGCTGTCCATCTCTCTTTTCCAGAGAAACTTCAGAATATAACATGGTGACGAGGGGTGGTGAATGCCAGATGAGTAAGGCTGATAACTTACCTGTTCAGCCCTTACTTTCCAATCCAAAACAGTCATAAATCTGTCTAATACGTTGATTGATATAAAACAAATTCTACCCACATATGTAAGTTAAAGTTGCTGTTTGCTTACAGGTTTGCTGGAATCACCGATAATCGCTTTGGAGGAATCTAAGACAATAGCCTACATTGAAGAGGAAGTTAGGAGACAGCTTGGAGTGAAGGTTTAAACAGATTCCCTTCGGATGTAGGTACTTCAACTGCAACAAGAACCAGTAATGTAATTTTTTGTTTTAATTCTGCTGTGCCAAACAAATTAACAAACCACTAACCAGTACGGTCAAACTTGTGATTAATTTTGGAAATTGGTAACATTTTTCTGTTGCCAGGTACTGTATAAATTGATCATGGCTAAGTGCGTAATTATTTTAATAAAAGAAACTGAACTATTTTGTTGCCTGATACTTTTCAACTATTTTAGCAGGTTTACCTGTGAAGGACTGCAGTCAGGCTTTAGTTTTTGTCCCTTGCTGGCAAAACGAAACAAAAATTAAAGTTTGTAACTCACTTGTAGAAAAAAAAATGGTTACAACAAAAACGTCAAGTGTGCCGTTGAAGTTTCACTTTATTTGTTAAAAGGTACACAGGTAAATCTTTAAAATTTTTAATTTAAAGGGCAATTACATCCATTTTGACATGCATGTTTTACTTTTGGATCACTTACACAATAACTAAACACAAGAATTGCGGTAAGAATACGTTATGTACGGCCAACACAACAATTTAATTACTGCATCACCTAAACACGCTATGTAGACCGCCATTGTTTTGCTAGAACATGCAGAAATTAATGCCTACAGATGGTGCTTATCAATTTCGACTCGCAGCCGACTGAAATTGCTGTGAGTAACTCAAGCGTCGAACGGCCTTAGCTGGCCGACAGTAATGGCCGTTACACGCTTGAATTACTCACAGCCAACAGAGCTATCTCAGTCGGCTGCGAGTCGAAATTGATAAGCATCATCTGTAGGCATTAATTTGTTTTCCAGCGTTCCAGCAAAACAATGGTGGTCTACGTATCGTGTTTTGGAGATGCAGTAATTAAATTGTTGTATCGGATGTACGTAACGTATTCTTACCGCAATTCTTATGTTTAGTTAATGTGCAAGTGATCCAAAAGTAAAACATGCAAGTCAAAATGGATGTAATTGCCCTTTAATTAATGAAATATGTACAATTGAGAAAGTTATATATGTTTGCCCAGACGTCGGATGCGAGTGCCCAGTGAGCCACTTCTGGTAAGCAGAACTGGCGCTGTGAGATGAACCAAAAAGTGGTGCTGTGCTTTATGAATTAAGAACATTCTTAAACATACAGATGCAATTTTCTCAGTTGCACATTTGATTAAATTTAAAATCCTCAAGTTTTATTTGTGTACTTTTTAACAAGTAAAGTGAAACTTCAATCATATAACCTTTACGGTACAATTCACGTTTTTGTTTGTAATCCTTGTAGCATTTTTATCGCATGCCAAAACCATTCTTCGTCACATTCCCTGAAATTATGGGTGAATAATTATTGACTTACCAGCTTTGTTAGCATTTCTTTATTCTTTTTTAAAAATGTCACATCACTTACTTTGAAGATCCAAGTCCATGTTTACATTTGTTACGCTTAGATTTCAAAAGAAAGAATATTCACCTTTCCAATATCAATGCAAATTTTCGACAGTCTGGATTTCTGGAATTGGAAGGGCTCAGAACTAAGGCTGCACCGATACTGGATCGGTCAGCTGCCGTATTTAAATAATATTGGACTTTTGCAGAAAACTACACCGTTGATGAAAAACGGGGGATAAAATTTTGGATATCAGTAAAATTTTAAAAATTGCATCCCATCGGTATCGGATTGGTAAAGTTGGTATCGCTGTAGTCTTACTCAGAACGTGTCTTCATCACGACGGAAGTGAGCGGTGATGTATTAGCCTGATGAAGACAGTCGTTATTAGCCTCTCCAACTCCAGAAATCCAGACTGTCGAAAATTTGCATGGATATTGGAAAGGTGACTATCCTTTCTTTTAAAATCCAAGCGTAACAGACGTAAACATTAATTCTTCCGTCTATGCCCTGCGGCGGGCACTTGCTGATTGGCATTGTTCGCAATTACCTTCCATAACACAGTACTACCTGGTCGGGTTTGGTAAAAAATATTGAATAGGAACCGAGATATTAATTTACTTTTGCTGGACTGCGAACCTCAATCAGATTCGGTATACACTGGACTATCACTGAGTATAACTTTACACATACTTCGGGTAAGAGAATAAACCCCGCCTAATTTTTTTCTTAAACTGGCCTTACTATTTAGTTTTACAAGAATGGGCTAAAAGTTTTAAGTCTACCAATAGAAAAGTTTATTTAAAAGTATGTTCAGCGGCCGCATTTGGCTGCACCCTACTTTAATTGTTGACTCCATAACAATTTTGAAGGCCCACTTGTGGTTATATTTTTGTTTTTGCTAAATAATTAAAAAAAAAACTATTTTGAGGTACTGACTTCTCATTAGTACCAATGGATAGCTTTCGAAAAAATGGTTTTAATGGTGTATTCAAACTTCATTGGTCAAAATTTCACCGAGTTATGGATTTGGACGCGAATATAAGACGAATATGTAGCTTTAATTGAACAAATTCGAAAAATAATATCGTCCTATATTTTGGCCAGTATTTCGGCCAACGAAAAGTACGTAACCAGTGCTTGAATCAACAAACTTGGAGATCCGGAAAGTGATAGGCGAAAAGGCTGGTAACTTTCTAAATCTATAAATCGCTAAATCGATAATTCTAGATCAATAAAACGAAGTCAGGAGAATTAATTTACTCATAAAAGTAATTTCCACCGTTTTATTCTGCCTTTCCGTGCAGTTAAAGACAGCACAAGGCCGAACAATGTTATTATTGCACTACCGTCCCATAATAACCAATGTACCGTCCATGCGTTTCTGCAACGGTAATGGACGTGCACCGGTCGTTTAAATTTCCGCAGCGCCACTGCGGACTCTAGGCGTCCTATATAATTTTTTAACTCAATGGTCGCAACTGTAATAGACACAATGCATTCCAAACCATTGCTCTCTCGACTCCTTCCGGTGCCTTGAACCACCGACTGTAACTTCCTGATCTCGTCTGAATGAATTCGCTCGAGGCCAATCCCACAATCTATTTATTTTATTTACAAAATGATTTTAACGCCCTAAAAATAGCAAAATAGAAATTTCACATTAAAACAACAGGGGAAACAAGGCGGCGCCCATAGGAGCCACCTAACTTCCTGTTCTCGCCTAAATGGGATTCGTGAGATGCACATCCCATAATTCATCTTCGCTGTTGTGTGGTGTGCGACAGGGCAATGCAAATATTAAAGAAGGTTACCACAAATGTGAAAACGCTGTACATCTAATAAAAACGATGCAAATATCAGTTTATAAAATCGAACAGCTGTTGGAAACTTAGTTTAAACGTCTGCCTGTCGTAGTAGAAATTTTGCAAACAGTATCACAGTTTAATCATGCCCTATTCACTCGCTCCGAAATGTAGCCACGATAGCGTCACCAGTACTCGCGATCATAACGTGGTGTGCCATCTGTTGCATCTTGCAAAAAGCTTTTGTCTCCAACTACTTCCGGGCATCCAAGATGATGGCGACGTGTGCTCACCATGGTGCTCACGGCGACTGCTATTGTTCATGAGGCAGGCACTGGTCACATACTCGACATCACTTCCTGCTATTGTCGGCAGTTGGCGCTCTCGTGGCAAATTTGAGAAACTAGAGTATCGGTCTTCATTTTTGGGTCGCGGTGCTTGCGCGGTAAGTATAGCAAGTGATTTATCCCATAACGAAGTGTTAGTTATTTATCCAAGGTTTAATAGTAGATGTGTGTGTACTACCCTACTTGTCGGACTTACGTTTCTCCGTTGCCAAAATGATGATGATCCAAAAACCATAACTCGGTTTACGTCAAAAACAGTGCAACAACTAGTAACCATCTCTACGGTGTAGCGCGATAAAAGGCCGTCTGAGTAACAGCGAACTTCAGCCCAGGGGGGGTCTCTTCTGATCTTTTTGCGTATTGCATTTCTATTGACTCGACAGCTTATGCGCATAAACCAAACCAGACCAGACCGGAGCCAGTGACGTTACACGAAATATTGGCGGGAAAACGACTTAATTTGCTGGGGAAGGACCAACACTATCGTTCCACTCGACATTGCTTCAGCCTGTTCCATTCAAGGCCAGCTGAAATAGCTGCGTTCCTGGCTCCACTCCAGGCCCGTCAGGTTTGTAGTTCAGTCAAATTAGCTTTTTATAGCCGACGAAAATATACATTACCTTATTTACACTAGCAGTTTCTCTCTTAGAGCTGCTGTTCCCCTAGAAGTTGAAGTCGCTTCCCTGCCGGGCTCGTACCTTACCACGCATGCGTCGGGTTGCCCATATAAACCCTCGCGCAGCGGTGGTCCTCATCATTTCTCCTAGGGCGCTCGCCGCGTGCGGTCGCTCTTGAGCTTGATCCCCTGGATTCTATCCGCCATCCGCTTACCTTCAATCCGCGGTTGTTACCGCCGTCCGTCGTACCTTCCACCCCAGCGGCTATCTGCTGTCTCATCATACTGCCTTGCCATCCGCCAGGGATCGTCTGACTTAGGATCTTTTGATGCAAACTTTCCCTCCATCGTCTCGGGACGCCATCTTCTTTCCGCAGGGCTGTGTCCTTTTACGGACCACCTTGGGATTCTAGCTTTCTCTAGCTGCGTCCTCAGGGACTCTTCTTTCTAGGCCCTGCTATCCCTTCGGAATTTACGGGGTCACATTTTTGCCCTTAACCATTTCATTAATAACCTAGCATCCGCAGCTTGCAATCCGCCAGCCTCATCCTCCATGGATCACCGCTATCCTTCGTCCGCTACCTCCACTCTCCTGTCGCAGGGTATCAGCCCGTCCTCTGCCCCTTGGCCGCCGTCCTCACACTACAATCCCGACCCACGGATCCACCTGTCTCAAGCCTCGGAGCGGCGCTCCGGCCGGATCCCTGTCCTGCCACCCGTCGTCCGCTATCCGCGACAACCTCCGTCCGTTCCATTTCCCAACCTTTCCATGGCCTTTCCATCTGTTGCAAAAGGGGAGTGTTCAGGCGGTTTGGAGGCCGGGTTATTCCTTCATCCTCATCTGCATGTCGCTTCCGTCGTCCTCCGTCGCCTCCAACCCCTCTTCTGCCATCTCCTCTTGTATCCGTCCGTCTGGGATCTAATTAACCGTCGTCTCCGGCTTTCAAGCCGCCCCCTGACCTGCATCTTCCAATCCCCTTTCCTTCATTTCGACATCCGCCACCGGACTGGGAGGGGGCATCCTTGATCCCTTCGTCGCCAGTGTGCACCCTTGCCCTGTACTGCAGTGAATCTGTTTCCTCTGAAGATCTTTATACCATCAGTGGCCCATCCTCTCCGGACTTTTTATCCCTCTAGCCTCGACCTCGCACGGTTCTTCGACACCATCCTGTCCACGTCCCAGGCATCACCCGCCTGCCGCCTTCTCATCCCACCACCTCAACGGCTACGTCTATCTTTACCACGTCAACCTCCCTCTTGGATCTATCCTCTTGTACTAAAGACATCACCTCCATCCTCCCTTCATGGGATTAGCCTGTTAGTTCTTCCAAAAAAAAAACAACAACAAAACAAACACATGACTAACGTAACATAATAATAATACTTCTATATGTCACAAAAGGATGGGCATAAGGACCTCGGACTTTACGACCCTACTCGGACGCAACTCTCTTAAATAACGGAATTTGCGAACATATTTCCCTTCTCGAATCTTCACGACATCAACGGCCTCACGCGCTTTGAACCTTCCATCCGCACATTTGATCCTTCCTCCTACAGCACTCCCTGCCTTACTCTCGTCCGCAGGAGCTGCTATTCAACATCTTCCCCTCCCGCCACCAAACGGCGCCACCCTTTCCCGCCGCCACGCTGCAGTTTTCAAATTCAAACGTGTAACCGTCACTCATTGTCGCTTCGCGGATCCGGCTCAACCATGGCTGCCTCGTCCACAGAGGATTCTTACCTGACTCCTCCTCATTCTCCGTCGTTGCTTCCTACCACTGTCAATGTTCCCTCACCTACGAAGTGCAAATGCCCAGGATTCGCCTTCCCTCTTCCAAGCCCAGGTTGGATCCCCATCCTAGCTGCCAACGCCATCGGCTATGTGACGGATCACAGAAACGGTGTAAAGTTTGCATTACAATCTTTCCTTCCCAATGGGCCGTTATCAGGAAGAAACATCTTCAATCCAAGCAACAGGCAGATCCAGACCGCCGTCAACGTGCTCTAGCCGAGGCATCCGCTGCAGTACACCGGTCTCTTTCCAACACGTCTCCTCCTACATCCCCATCCTCACGTACGGCAAGATGTTCTCTACGCATCCTCCGCTCCGTACAACAAATTCTAGCCATGATCCTTTCTAGCACCCCAAGGTCCGGTTTACCCTAACTTCATCCGACGCATCCTCCGTATCCTCAAGACGTCTGCCTGAACGGGCCTTGCTACCCTTAACTGGCTCCATCCCGGCAATACCGGGAACCTCCGGCATCAAACCACCGACCGGCATTCTCAAGGCGGCTGGTAACCGACCTCGCCCACCCATCAAGGAGAAACGTTTTGCTCCGCCAGCCCTTCATCGTCCAGATCCGCCAACCGACAGATCGTCATCCACTTCTTCCTCTACGTCCTACCAGCCAGTCCCCCCGTCCCAGGAAGCTATCCCTACCGATCCGCCACTGGCTCCCTTCACCTCGCTCTCCGTCCTCCGCGAAGCGCTGTCCAGAGGCCTGCATTTATCTCCTTCCGAAGTTGAAACTCTACACTTTAATATCGATTTTGTGCTCCGGTTCGTCCAATCCTTTTCATCTGACTATTCTCGTTTACGAGAATCCTTAACGGATCTACCTGCCATCCGACAATCCGCAGCCGCTTCGGATACTCTCCGGGCCGAAAACGCGCTCCTACGGGCAACAAATGAGGCGCTGTCTAACGAATTAGAGTTGGTCAACCATCAACGCATCAACTACGCCCAACGCATCAACTACGCCCTCCTCAAGGCCCACTATAACTGGGTATCCCCCATCCCCTCATCACCACCCTGGAGGGCTTACTATTGTGCACGGTCGCGTACTCGTCGTCTTCGGTCAGCACCTTCCGCGCTCGGTACGCCTCCTCCCTCTCAACTATCCTCTCAGGAAACTCCTACTCCGTCTCCAGCTTCCCTTCACCGTGCAGCCCCCTCACCCCGACCGTCGCCCTTCCACGATCCGTCGGCAACCGCACCAGCCCTCCCAGCTAGTCCTACCACGGATGATACTCCGCCTTTACCGCCTCTAAACCTTTTTAGCCAAGCCGCTCTTCAACCAACACCAGCCATCCTTCCCACCAATGAACCAACCATCTCCTCTCGTCACACGATTCCAGCTTTAGTCTCTTCAACCTCTGCTCCGCCGATCCCTCCGCCTGCGGATATACCTGTCATCGATCACCCTGTTCTTCAAGATCCCTCTCCAGCAACACTCTGGAGAAGTTCCGCCATCATCCCTTCGTTACTCAACTTCTCCCGGTACTCGGTGTGGCAGTTCGACGATGCCCCAATTTTCATCCGGCCTTCTTCGGCATCCGCCGCAACCACCGGACTGCGGACGGCGACATGCCGTGTTCCCCTTGCCGCTCCAAAGCGTCCGGGTGGCCTTTGGGTTCCGAACGACGCCGGACTACTCTCACGCCATCAGGAACTCTCCATCCAACCATTCTACCTCTGGTGAGACGTCCACTCACAACAGTTTTTTTTAACTGTCATATGTATCCGCCTCGCCGAACCCTTTTTGATTCACGTAATAATTGTGTTTGCTTTCAACTGTTATCCTCATCATCCTCCTCATTGTTACTGACTCTGCGTGTTATCAAAACAAGGACTACCACGTCCACTCCGACCACCGGTCACTGACCTGCTCATGATCCCTTCTTTCATTCAAAAAAAAAAAAGAGACAGAACAAAACAAAGGATTACAAAAAAACACTGTTCCACCCGCCGATCCTGTCTGGCATGGTTGAGCTGGGCGTCATCCGCCTACGGATACTCCGTCAGTGCACCTCCTTCTCAGTTACAAGATTCTCCTGCATCCAACTCCCCACAAGGTAAGAAGGTTCATTCTATGCTTGATTTCTCGTCCTTGTCCCCGTCTGACAGACCCCTGCATGCGATGAAGCCCGACTATACTCCTATCCATAACACACCAATCCTCCCGCATGCCTGATCTCACTCCTCCCTTACGGATAATACCTTCCCTATCCGCCTTACCGGAGTGAAAGTGGTCAGGTCTGCAGTTGGGTCGTCAGAAGGCCGTTGGGCCTGGGGTAGCCGTCTCGTACCCGGGCCTACAGACTAACGCTCCACACTCCGGCTATAAATCAGCACCTAGCCCTCCACCGTGTGACAAAGTCTGCTAGTGTAAATAAGGTAATGTATATATTCGTCGGCTATATAAAGACTAAAATTGCAGGGCCTGCACCCGCTTAATTTTAGTTTTTATTGCCTAACCGAAAATATACATTACCTTCATTCCCGCCCGAGCCTCCCCACCATGAGCTAGGTTCTGGTAGGTGGAGAAATGATTAGGATCACCGCTGCACGAGGGTTTGTATGGGCAACCCGACGCATGCATGGTAAGGTACGAGCCCAGCAGGGAAGCGACTTCAACTTCTAGGGGATACAGCAGCTCTAAGAGAGAAACTGCTAGTGTAAATAAGGTAATGTATATTTTCGGTTAGGCAATAAAAACTAAAATTAAGCAGTTGCAGGCCCTGCAATTTTAGTCTTTTTTGCGGAAACAAATTCCTATTAAGCTGAAAATTGGTACGTAACCCTATACGTCATACTAACCAACATCCCAAAACTCCACAACGTTACGAGTTTAGCTCGGAAAAATGGCCAAAAGTCACTTCCGGTTTAAGGTTTTCGTCCATTATCTCGTCTCCCGTGAACTTTATGGCAATAATTCATAGGACCAAAGTTGTAGAGCATAACATTTCCGACAAAAATCATATCTGCTGAAAATTTCCCCAAACCTATAGTTTTACGAGAAATTAATGGTTTAATTGTACACAGCCACACACTCATGCTAGAATTTTTCTTTCATCACGGTTTTAAAATGTACACAGTGGCGTAAGGATCGGGTTTACTTCAATATGTGCTGGAATAGGAATTGAAGAAGATAAATACAGCTAACGAATGCCGCAAACCACATGCGTTTATCTTAAATAGTTGGCAAGTTATCCCGATTTCTGTTATTTGTTGCATATACAATTAAAATTTTATAACAATACACCAATGGTCTTTATCATTTTGTATGCATTGTTGCGTGGAGCCTAAAAATTAGCATCGTTATAACAGGTTTGTTGTTGTAAGAGGTATGGTTATCACTCTTGATTTTCACTGTTATATTGTTGTTATAATGGGGCAATGAGTGAATGGCTTTCAGGTCACATAGTACTCAATAAAATAAAATAAAATAAATGGGGTATTGTTGTGCCAATGTTTTAAAACTAATACTGTAACGCGCTATTTACGAATAGCAAAGCGCACCATGAGTAAATAAACGCTCAGGGTGCACCTTGTAGTTACATAAGCTGCTTGGCATCCTGTCAACTTCCGTCTACACCAGAACATGGCCGAATGCCAACAGCCGGGTAACGAGCCTGCTCTATTGTTCAAACCAGTTAGAGTCGGCTCCTACTTGTTAGCGGTTGCGCAACGTAAAGCCTCAGGCTATTTCTGTTGTTTAGCCCCGCGTATAAATACGAGGGCCTGGACCAGGGGAAGCCGCTTGGTGTGGGGCAGGCAACTCGAAAGGTTGTCGCCCTAGACTCAGCTCAGGATAAGACCAAGCTCCTAAACTTGTGTTTTATGCCTAATACGTGTTCTCAGTGCATAGTCCCCTAGCTATGCAGTAAGTAGTAAATTGGCTTTGAGATTATTCTTGACTTCAACGTCTACTCCCCGAGTTCGTCACAATACATGTATTAAAATTTGTTTGGTTAGCAAATGTGGTACGTTACCTTTTAGTTTGGCATATCTTCATTTAGTCTGGTCAATCTTGGGTTTGGCCCTGAAAAAAATTGTAACAAAAGCAATACTTTCGCTGTTAGTCTAAAAAATATCTTTTATAAAATACATCCAAAATCGATGAGAATGTAGCTACGAAAACATTGCTAAATTGGATGAAATCCCCGAAAACAGTTTTTCGGCTGTAACTTCTTAAACGTTACCAAATCGATAGGATAATGTTAAAACAAAACCGTTCAGCACATGATTCTGGACAGGAACGGTCACGTACATCTTTTATGTAAACGTAACCATTGAACCCCAAGAAAGTGTGAAGTGTATCACCCATAATATTAAGCACTAGAGTCCTCCTTTTCGGTTTCCTAGTGTAAGCCCAAAATGGACATGCTTATAATATTCTGATAGGTGTGGATATCTTCTTTCCATCAATCCTAATTAAAATTGTTTAGGTTGGATGGGGATCGTTTTACGCCTGTTTAAAGGTGAAGTGTTACCGGCGTAGTGGCAAAAGCATATGGTGATTTTCGATTTCAAAGTGGTCTTACATATCTCTTATTAACCCAAACTGGACATGCTTCGGATTTTTTAAAAGGTCGGGAACTCTTCTTTCCATCAATGCTAATTAAAATTGTTTAGCGTAGAAAGGGACCGTTGTACGCTCATTTAAAGGTGAAGTGTTAGTAGCGTAGTTGTCAAAAGCGTATAGTGATTTTCTATTTCAAACTGCTCTTACGATCTCTCTATTAACCGGAAGTAGACAGGAGTAAGATTTCCTGAAAGGCGAGGATCTCTTCTTTCTATCAATCCTAACTAAACTTGTTTAGCTTAGATAGGGATTGTTTTACGCCCGTTTAAATGTGAAGGGTTATAGTGGCGTATGTGGCAAAAACGTATAGTGATTTTCTATTTCAAATTGCTCTTACGATCTCTCTTATTAACCTAAGCGGACATGCTTAGGATTTTCTGAAAGGTGGGGATCTCATTTTTCCATCAATCCTAACTAAACTTGTTTAGCTTAGATAGGTACCATCCTACGCCCATTTAAAGGAGAAAAGCACGAGTTGATATTTGCTCTTATGGCATTACCACTTCACCTTTAAACAAGCGTAGGAGGGTCCCTCTTTAAGTTAGACAATTATAGTTAAGATTGGTGGAAGAAGAGATCCCCAACTTACAGAAAATCCTAAGCATGTCCACTTCGGGTTAATAGATCGTAAGAGCTGTTTGAAACAAAAAATAACTATACGCTTTTGCCACTACGCCACTAACACTTCACCTTTAAGCAGGCTTAAAACGGTCCCTGTCTAAACTAAACAGTTTAGTTAGGATTGATCGAAAGAAGAGATTCCCACTTTTCAGAAAATACTAAGCATGTTTACTTCGGGTTGATAGAGAAATCTTAACAGCAGTTTCAAATAGAAAGTCACTATATGCTTTTGCCACTACGCTACTAACACTTCACCTTTAAAAGGCCATAGGACGGTCCCTTTCTGAGCTAAACCATTTTAGTTCGGATTGATGGAAAGAAGAATTCCCACCTTTCAAAAAATTCTAATCGTGTCTACTTTGGGTTGTTAGAGCGTTCGCAGTAGCCCTCTGAAATCGAAAATCACCATATGCTTTCGCTGCTATCCATTATCACTTCACAGTTAAACGGTTGGCGGAAGATCCCTATTTAAGCTTGACCATTTTGGTTAGGACTGATGGAAAGAAGAGATTTCGACCTTTCAAAAAATCCGAAGCATGTCCAGTTTGGGTGAAAAGGAGCATTCTAGTGCATGATATTATGGGTGATACACCCATACACTTTCTTGGGGTTCAATGGTTGCGTTTACGTAAAAGATGTGTATCACATTTCCTGTCCAGAATTGTGTGCTGAACAGTTTTGTTTTAACATTATCCTATCGATTTGGTAACGGTTAAGGAGTTACAGCCAAAAAACTGTTTTCGGGGAAACATTTCACCCTCTTTAGCAATGTTTTCGTGCTAGATTTACATAGATTTTGGATGTGTTTTATAAAACATATCTTTGACTAACAGCGAAGGTATTGCTTTTGTTACAATTTTTTTAGGGTCAAACCCAAGATTGACCAGACTAAATGAAGATATGCCAAACTAAAAGGTAATTTACCACATTTACTAACCAAACAAATTTTAATATAGAAAGTGGCTATTTACAGGTACAGTACCTGCAAACAACTGGCTATTTACAGGTACTATACCTGTAAGTAATCGACTATTTACAGGTACTGTACCGGTGAGCTATTGGCTTTTCACAGGTACAGTACCTGCAAGCAACTGGCAACCATAAACCTTCTTCCTCATTATTTACTAATGCTAGGCGCATAAAGATTGATTATTTCGATTATTGCAGTTTGATTTCACATTAAAGTACGATCTGCCTGGATATTTGAAGGTCCTCTAAAATCCTGAAAATTCCAGTAATATCTAAAGTACAGCCTTACTCGAGGAAGCATCAAATTCCATTGCCATACGACAAAACTTTCAAACGCATCGACTTGTCAAAGCTCATCTGCACACATTACATTTAAATGGGTTTATCACTTCCATGCGTGTCTCATAAACCAAATCCGACATGTTCATTCATGAAACCCAAATGAATCTGATTAATTGCAATTTCGTAAAAAGATAACACCGCACTAGCCAAAAGACGAACACATTACATTTAAATAGTTTCTTTTTACTGTGTGAATTTCGTAACTGATCAGGCATGGTGGTTATTCATCAAATCCATATAAGCCTAAGCTAGATTTGAACGAAAACGGCATATTATTGCTAAATTTTTTGTTACAAAAATCGCACGTTGCTACCCCGGCGCCATCTGTTGTCTTTTATATCGTTAAATCCTGAAGCAAGCGAAGGAATGCACAAACCATGAACAAACAAATATTATCAAGATATTAAACATTAGCTAAGCCTACGTAAATTAACCTAAGAAAATATGGTAAGTTTTCAAGCGCCAGTGTAACGGTTAACGATCTGTAATGGTTAACGATATAACTGAGAACAGATGGTGCCACTGTACAGTCGTATACTTTTTCCATTCGTATAAATGTGTAATAAATCCGCTTTTGTAACGCTTAAAACGACTGCACAAAGTTCACGTTTTCAGGTAAAGATTTGGCCATATCGCTCACATTCGCCCCAGTTAACATCAGTTTATGAGAATGTTTAGAGATTTGATCGGCTTGGCCACGAGTGGTTATAATCGTTGAGTTTGTAACTCAAGCGCCTTCCTGCAAAATTCTCATTTATACGGCGTTTTGTCGAAGTTTGTATAAGCACACTGTTCTGAAATTACACGTTAAACGTGGCTTTAAAGCACATCTAATGACCAAAAACCATGAACAAGGCAAATTTATCAAAAACGTAAACGTTAGCTAAGCCTGCATAACTTAATCTGAGAATCCAATACGTTCTCAATCACGAGTGAACAATGCTAAAAGTTAATGATACAAAATGACAACAGATGGCGCCACGGTATTATGCGATATTTGTTTCAGATTCATGAACACGCAACGGTAAAAATCTGGCATAGATTCCTTAAATTTGACGTGGTTAACATCAATTGTGATTACAGATTTGGTGATCTTGGCCACCAGTGAGTCTGTAACTCAAAAGCTTTTCCGCAAAATTTACATTTGTAAGGCGTTTTGTCGAAGCACAGCTCTGGACTTACGCGTAAGACGTGACTTTAATGCACATCTGCGGACTTTAGTAACGAGAATGGTTAGTTACTAAAGGAAAACCTTCATTGCAGCCTTTCCTTGTTTTCGTAATGGTTTGCCTGGAAGATCAAACTACTATTCAGACAGGAATGCAGCCGGATGCTTTCGTGCTACTGAAGTATGTTGGCTTTCGTGCATTCACTTGTTGAGAACTACCTGTGAATAGCCAGTAGCTTACCGGTACAGTACCTGTAAATAGTCAATTACTTACAGGTATAGTACCTGTAAATAGCCAGTTGTTTGCAGGTACTGTACCTGTAAATAGCCACTTCTTTTAATAATATATGTATTAGTTTTAAAACATTGGCACAACAATGCCCCATTATATAACAATAATGTAACAGTGAACGACATTGTGTTTGTTTGTTTATTGAGAGCCAAAAAGACCTTGCAGTCATACGCTCTACACTAAATAAACCTTAACCTAACTTAACGACATTACCAAGAGTGATAACAATACCTCTTACAACAATAAACCTGTTATAACAATGCTAATTTTTAGGCTCCACGCAACAACGCATTCAAAATGATTGTTTATAAATACCTTTGGTGTATTGTTATAAAAGTTTAATTGTATATGGAACAAATAACAGAAATGGTGATAACTTGCCAACTATTTAAAGGGACACCCGGCCTGCCTTATAACATTCCGCGTGCCAAATTACAGCTACACGCAGATCATCATCCGAGCAATTACAGTGCCAAGGTCGGCTGCGGTGGTATAGCTGCGTTCCTCGCATAGCTGCTGTCTCGATTGGCTTTGGGAATGGACACGAGACAGAATCAAGTCAACGCTTGTGTCGTCGCAAACCGGAATGATTCTCGTATTTTAAAATCACAATTTATAATTTTCTAGGCTAGTGTCTTATAATTTTGTTTCGGCGATCTATTGAATAATTAATTTTAATTTTTACCGTATTAGTATATTAGATTTTAGATCTCATGGTAATTATTAGAAAATTAGTAGATGTACACACAGAGATGAAACGTCATGATTATTGTACACGTGCAATGCATCATTTAGTGACGGGTCGTTCTTAAATATTGTTAACAATATTCAACAGAAAATCTCCTAGACGCCACATTTTAAAACGGTTTTTTTGCAAGGGAAAGACTAACGGTAAGTAAATAAACCTTTGGGGCCGTACTTGATGTGGAGGATTGAGAAAAATGGCGCTGGGAGGTATATCCCTTTAAGATAAACGCATGCGGTTTGTGGCATTCGTTAGCTTTATTTATCTTCTTCAATTCCTAATCCGGCACATATTGAAGTAAATCCAATCCTTACGCCGCTGTGTACATTTTAAATCCGTGATGAGAGAAAAATGCTAACATGAGACTATGGCTGTGTACAATTAAACCTTTAATTTCTCGTAAACTATAGGTTTTTAAAAATGTTCACTAGATATGATTTTTGTCGGAAATGTTATGCTCTACAACTTTGGTCCCATGCATTATTGCTTTAAAGTTCTCGGCAGACGAGATAATGGACGAAAATCCAAAACCGGAAGTAACCTTTGGCCATTTTTCCAAGATGGCGTCGGAAGCTCAACTCAGAATGTTGGGAGTTTTACCATGTTGATTAGTATGACCAAGAATTTATAGGGGTTTAGTGTACCCAACCCTATAAATTCGTGGTATAACATATAGGGGTTATGTACAAACTTTCAGCTTAATGAGAATTTGTTCCCGCAAACGCTTAAAAATAGGCTAATTGTCTGGACTATTATGCTCTTCCAGCATTAGCTAGTGACAGACACGCTAGGAGTCATTCAGTACCGTTCGGCGTCCTATATCTCCTGTGAGAACCATCAAAGGGGATTGATATCTGAAAAAAAATGTATGCGGAAAAATTTGTAGTTTATTCAGCACCAATTTTCTCGATCCTTCAGGTCAAGTACGGCCGCAAAGTTTTATTTACTTACCGTTAATTAATCCCTAGCTAAAAATCCATTTTAAAATGTGGCGTCTATGAGATTTTCAGTTGAATATTGGGGAATTTTATTTACTGTATTCTACACGTATATGATCCTTTGCGCGCTTACAATGACCTTGACATTTCAACTGTGTGTGAATACATGTGCTAATTTTTAATCGTCTGCTAATAATTAAGAAATCAAAACTCCAAAAGAATAATGCGGTAAAAATTAAAATTATTTATGCCAATAGACCTAAGAAAAATTATAAGATACCAACCTAAAAAATTATAAAGTAAGGTTTCAAAATATCAAAATCTTCCTGGTTTAGCATTCACCCAATGAACGCGTTTATGCTGCTTTGTCTGTTAGACGCAATGCCAATTGAGACAGTAACTGCGCGCTTCGCTGTGAGGAACGCAGCTACTATCTCAGTTGACCTTGGCGGTACTAATATGCGCGGAGGCGATCAGCGTGTGGCTGTTATAAGGCAGGTGGAACCTTATAAGGCAAGACGGATGTTGCTTTAAACTTTAAACGCACGAAGAATAACGATCAAATTGCGAGATCTGGCGCCTACTGAGGATTTCTCCCACGTACACTTTGTTCAGATACCAATTCCAATCGGTTGTCATGCCGTACGGCACCAAACCCACCTCAGACAAGAGGTGGATCCTGGACGACTCCTGCCGGAAGGCCACAAAGTGTCGCGCCTGGAGTGGAACCAGAAACGCAGCTCCTGTTGTAGTTGGCCTTGGTTTCGTTAGGAGCTTACATCAATGTTTTACTGTCGGTCAATCTTGGTAGATTATTATTTTTAGTGGACTGAAATAAATGACCATTTAAATAACAGTTAAAAATAATGAGTTTGCTTCCCTAACAAGATGTAGTGCAAAAAAAAAATAATAAACTACCGCTCTACCCTGCGTAATTCAGAACTACTATTCCAACTTCCGTTATAACTTCCTATAGCAATCGTTCCTAAATTCTTACAGTAGTTTCGTTTTCGTTTGTGATTAAGTAATTATGCCACTGCAGATCGTACCGGCCTTTAAATATAATGTATTCTTTCCCGCCTGTACGTGGCATCAAACAAAAATTGTACTATTTTAAGAAATATTCGCTGACCTTGAATTAATAGTATTTTGCTAATCGCGAAGAATCTAGACTCGAGTCGTAATCTTGCAAAGATAAAATGCACAAATCAACCGTTTTATCTTGGAGGTTTTATCAATCCAAGCTTTTATCGCCGGTAATCTTGCGGCCTGTGGCATTTCTAGTTGTCCTTTTTGATTGCTTATTTGGAAGAGAGAGGAGTTAGGCAGCAGACAAAGTAAGTTCTGGTAAAACCGCTAATTGATGGTGCTCTAATATCTAAAAGCAAGGTGGTGTCATACGGGCTTGCAAGGGCGCCCCTTACACAAAAAGCCACAGAACAGCAAAAAAGGGGGGCTCGTAAACTCAGAAAGGGCAAAATGGTAACAGTGGTAATAAAACATAATTCCAGTAATTATGACTCTAATAGTGGTAATAAAAATGTAAAAATGGCAAAGGGGCACTGCATAACAATGTGCGGTATTCCATCCCTTGCCATGTTGGAAAGGCCAAAGCAGACATTTTACCATTTTACGCTCGAAAGAATTTTTCCAAACTTTTTTCTGCATAAAAAGGGCAACTAGCCGGGGTGGGGGAGGGGAGGGGGGGAGTTTGAGCCCCAATAGCCTCAACGTAGGGGTGCCGTTGAGGGCTAGACACGATAGATGTGGAAAACTCCTTGCGCTAGCGAAGCGAGTATTAATAGTAGGCACCTTAACATTCAATCTATTATAACATGAGTTTATAAATGCATACATGTATATTGTACGTGGGGCGTACGAGTGTCCATGCTGTAAGTATCTCATCATATGCCATCTCGTCACCACATCACGTGGCGTGAGTTAACATTTCAGTTAGCTGAACTTTATGAACAGTGGGCTATTGCACTGCAGACTAGCTGCTATCTTATGGCCGTACTACTACGTTTGGTATTCACCTGCCTAATATTGTAAGTTGTCGCTACAATTACAATAAGAAATACGAACCCTGCATATGCTGCTAGTAAAACTTACACTGGGAGAGAAACTGGGTTTCATTTCCCATCTCCAGGCCAGTTGATTCAACCTTTGAGCAATATATAACCTCACTTTGTTGCAGGAGGAGCATATTTCTATGGAAAGCAGTAATCAGTAACGTCATGCTCATGAGAACACAGGCAAGGCTGAAAAATGGGAAGAAACGTGTTGTTGCTTCGGTGGCTCATTAAGACACAACTTTTTTCATACGCACTCAAAACTTTCATGAAACTGGAACTTTGGCATTCCAACACTGGCTAAGGCACAGTACAACCTAGGAAGACATTATGCTAAACTGCACCACCACCAGTGGCCATCTTATTCCTGTTTTATGTGTGTAGAATACAGTTATGTCTCCCAATGAGCCAGCCACCATACTTTGCGATCAGGCAGCTTAAAAATGGCTGTCAAACTACAATAAGGAAAGCGAATTTTGTGGAAGTAAATTGTTGTTCGCTATCAATTGCCGTATGCGGCTTGTGAAAATAACACAAATTGTTGCCGCAATTTATAATACTGTAATGTCTTTTTACTGGCATCTTTGAGGTCCAATGTGGGCCGGCTTAAGCGCCCTCCTGAGCGGGCTCGTTGACATCGATTGGAGGAAGCTCCTGACTTTTCGGGTGGATAGGTTTGCTGGATCTCGTACTTTGTTTCTTCGCCGATGTCGGGTGGATGTTCGAAGGTTTTGCTTTGGTGTCAGGGTGGTCAGGGCGTGGAATGCTCTTCCTGAGGACGTCAGATGTGCGCCCTCCCTCGGTGTCTTTAAATGTCGCCTGTCCCTATGCAAAACCACGGGATAATTTGTGGCTTCCACGTTTTTTTTGTCCTTTTGGATTTTCGTCGTGTTTGGATTCATATTTATCAATATCACCAGAATCTAAATTTGCCGAAGCAGTTCTAAAAGGCGTCTCCTTTCCATCACTCGCGTGAACTGGCATTGAGTTGGGAGGTGAGACGCATGATTTCTACCTCGGTCGTAGTATGCTGTTGCATGTGGAATTGCCGTATCCCTGAACTAATCTTAGCACAAGTGATATTTTTTGCATGTATTAGGTTTAAACAAAATCAGCGTATTTTTAACACGAGTTGTTACAATACGACTAGTCGTTCCACATTCGGTCGCATGGGGTTGCGACCTAGAATGAGATATGAAAAGTGTTTCTTGGATACTCCGTCGATGTCTCCTTTATAGAAATGAATAAACAAAGGAGCCAACCAAGCTGTGATCAAATAGAAATTAACATTGAACAAACTGTAGGAGCACACAAAGCTGTTATCAAATAGAAATGAAAAAACTGAAGGAGCGTACAAAGCTGTGAACAATGGAAATGAACAACCTGAATGAAGAGCACATGAAGCTTTATTCAAATAGAAATGAACAGCCCAAATTAGGAGTCAACAAAGCTGTGATCAAATAGAAATGAACAACCTGAATGAAGAGCATACAAAGCCGTGATCTATGCGCAGTATGGAATGGATGAACACCACTTGGCTTTTCTATTAGGCTAATCGAAAATTTGTAAAATACTGAATGTATTTTTGTTATTTGAATTTCAGCATCAAATTAGTGAATTTATAGTATGGAATGGTTAAACCACAAAAATTATTTTTTTTTTAAATATCAGAGAACATGCAAAGGAACATAAGCCAGTTCCAAAAAAAGCTATTACAAGAAAATTAAAATATCACTTTCAAAAGTGCTGATGGTATGCTGGCGTCACTAGCCAATAGACACACGCACGAAGCACAGAAATTGGGACTACAAGTAGCCGATTTACCCCGCAGCGGGATCATGACGAGTACAAGAAATAACGAATGCTGGCATTTCAACCTGAATGAAGAGTGTGCAAAGCTGTGATCAAACAGAAATGAACACCTAAATTAGGAGTCTACAACACTGTGATAAAATAGAAATGAACAAACTGAATTAGGAGCCGACAAAGCTGTGATCAACCAGATTCCCTCAAACAACTAAGCCTTCCTCAACAGTGAGTTGCCATTATTAACTTTGCAAATGAGAGGAAAAGGTGGAAAGAGCCAACTCGTAGAATGCGGCATTTATGGAAGAATGCAAAACCGCCTGATGAGGTGGCTAGTTGGATCCACGATAATTCATGGGTAAATTTTTTATTTTAGCTTTTTGATTCTTTAGCCTACCTTATTTTGACAACATAACAAAATAAATCAAACTACCATTACAAATTGGGAGTTTAGGGATTTTTTGTCCAACCAAATTTGGTATTTTGTACCTGTTTTGAATATTTGAAAATGTCACATGGTCTACTGTGAAAATTCATTTTAAAGTTGAAAAATCACCTTAAATCGACGCTTATTTTCACAATCACACGAAAAACAACAAATTTCCGCAAATTTTCGATAGTCAGCAGTCCTGGAGGTGGAATGGCTCAGGCGACTATCATCTTCAGGCTCCACAACAACACAGATCACTACTTCGTAACGACCGTTCGTCTGTATCGAAAATTTGCGGAAATTTGTTGTTTTTCGTGTGATTGTGAAAATAAGCGTCGATTTAGGGTGATTTTTCAACTTTATTTTGAATATATATTAATTATTTGGTGAAACTTTATTTTTCCTTTTAGACATTGCAATGGCCACCAGATGGGGAATTGTAAGTGCAGGGATGATCAGCAACGACTTTACACTTTGCCTTAATGCACTGCCGGACAGTGAACATCTGGTACGTCAAATAAATTTTAGGACAAACCAGAAGTACAGTATAACTTCTTTAATAAGAACTCTGATAACAAGAATTCCCACTTAATAAGAACTTTTTTCAAGAGTTTGGTTGGGCAGCTATTCAGTCAGCACTAAATATATACTGCTAAAACAAAATTTGTAACACGAATGTATGGATAAAACTAACAAATATTTATACTTCAGGCTTCTTTTTACGAATCTTGGGAAGTGCTAAGAGTTTCGTCCATTTGAGTAAGCGTGAAGGTCAAGGACGAACGAAAAGAGAATACAGTACAGCTGCAGTCCAATTTCTCTCGTTCGTTTATTAAGAACTATGGCTAATAAGAATATTTTTAGCCATAAAAGTTTGTATTAAAGAGGTTTTACTGTAATTGAAGCATTTATCACAACTCGGTTAAAACGTCAGTCCATGTTTTTTATCCTCTCCAATTTTTGGTGAATTGTACTCCATTCACCTTCGTCAGTAGTCCAAACCACAAAACTCGCAGAAAGTTGTTACTACAGTATTGGACAATGAATTTTGAACACTTCTTTGCCGCACAAGCATTGATGTAGAACTTTTTCCTGGACGAAAACTCCATTGTTACGATTAGCATTGTTACTGAAAAACTTACCTTAGGACTTCGTGGAGCAGATGACCAGGAGTGATTATTGATTAACACTCGCTAAAACCTTGAACCCTTTTTTTCCTTATTCAACTATTTACTGCTCAACGTTTTTCTATTTAAAGAATGGAAAGATGTTTGCAAAAACATTGAGATCTGCCAGGAATGTAGAATTCATTAAAATATTTGAAGTGTTCAAAATTAATTATCCATTACTGTACATGTCTTCTCGGATTTCAAACAATGTGCTCTTGACGGTTCCACCACTGATCTATATTCCACTTTTTGTCCAGTCTGGACGTGACACTCGGGTGCACTATCTGCTCAATGCAGTCCAGGTTTGCCACAGTGTGGTTCGTGAGAGGACCATGTCTTCTAGTGAACCTGTTGATGGCCAAGGATTCGATAGGCCGTAGGTGGGCTTCGTGTTTGGGACTGGAGTTGAGGAGAATTGACATATTTTTTTTCCAGTCAATGGCATGGTATGTTCTAGGCAATGTGGTTGAGTCTTTGTTCTAAAAACGATGAGCGAAATTACATTCAAAAAATTAATAATGTTCACAAACTGTATGTCACCTACAATTCTTTTGTCAAAATATTTTATTACCTACTTCCAAGGAAATTTAATATTTCCACATTAGTGGAATCCTGTAAAATCTTTGTTGGCTATGATGAACCGGTGTGTCGGTGAAATTATTTAATTTATTTATTGTTTGTTTACAGGTGGTTGGTATAGCAGCACGTAGCTTAGACTCTGCCACGGCCTTTGCTAAGAAACATCAAATTCCTAAGGCTTATGGCTCATACAAGGAGCTCTCCGAAGATCCTAATGTTGGTATGAATTAACTAACACTTTTTGAAAAATTTATGTAATCCTTCTCGACATCTGCTGAAGTAACGTTACACGTGTGCAGCTGAAGAGTAATAATTTAAACATTTATAGAATTTTTTCCATTTATAAAATTGGCTACACTTTATTTAACACTTATATGTAATTTTTGCCAGTTTAATTGTATAAGCCCAAGAGTGTTGTAGGCTAATATGTGATTTGTCAAAACAACTGTGAGAAGTTTTACTTTGAATCAAATTCATACTTGCCATTGTTGACAGTTGTAAGAGCGTTCTGAGAACGGCCTGAGTAAGACACAGGCTGTGCTCAAGACGCTCCAACAGTCGAACTCCAATGCAGAAACAGCCCAGAAAACAGCCAAGAAAAAATGCCTGAAGAAGAAAGACGTCGTGAAATGTAATGTCTTTCGAAAATTAGCGCACCACGAACTATTTGTTAAGTGATGAACTTCAAATTGCGTATTTTATCCATCAACAATGACAAATGCGCGATTTATGGTAATGGCTCACCATATTAACAAAACTGGTTTTTCTTTGTGGGGAAAAAGTCCAATACCTGACAATTTTAGCATTGTTGCCTCAACGATGCTGCTGGATGCTTGAGACTTGAATGGCTGCTTCAGTAACCCAACCGCGCATGTGTGGTGGGCATGCGCATGTGTGGTCCTCCCTATAAGAGCAGCGACTGCAAGAGCCTGCCATCTCTCTGTCTTAATCTGCCATCGGGGATGGCCCTCATTCTGCTGCCCCGTCTGTTTTCACCCCGCCTTCCACCTTGTCCGATCTGGCTAATTTCTTCACAAAGACCTTAAACATTAGGACCGATCCGCTCCCCGAAAGTCATTTTTGGTGAACGGATACCTCGACTGCCGTGGGAAACGAAAAACATCGTAGCTCCCTTCCCGTTGAACCCCGGGACCGATTCATTCACCGTAGTGCTATTTTCGGTGGTCTGAATCCTGACCGGCGTTGGAAACTAAAACAACGTGGCTCCCTTCTCGTTATCTCCCGAGACTGACCCATTGACCGAAAGCTTCTTTCGGTGGATTGGACCTTTGATCGCCGTTGGAACAAAGATCTCCGTGATGCTCCTTTTGTCTCCCATGGCTGATTCACTCCCCGAAAATCATTTTCGTTAAACTGGCCCCCTGGCCACCGTTGGAAACGAAAACACTGCGGCTCCATTCTCGTTGTCTCCCGAGACTGACCCACTCCCTGAAAGCTCCTTTCGGTGGATTGAACCCTTGGCCGCCATTGGAACTAAATCTCCATGACGCCCCTCACGTCTCCCAAGGCACATCCACTCCCCGAAAGTCACTTTCGATGAACTAAACCCTTGGCCGTCGTCAGAAACGAAAACACCATAACTTCCTTCTCGTGGTCTCCCGAGACTGACCCACTCCCCGAAAGCCTCTTTCGAGGAACTGGACTCTGGGCCACGATTGAAACAAAATCTCCGTTGCTCTCTTCTCGTTGTCTCCCGAGGGGGTTTCCCCCCCCCCCTCCCCCCCGAAATCCATCTTCGATGGACTGTACCCATGACCGACGTCGGAAACGAATACACCATGGCTCCCTCCTCGTTGCCTCCGGAGATCGGCCCACTCCCCGAAAACGTCATTTCGTGCACCTCATCCAAGTTCACATTTTTTCTTGTGGCTTCCTGAGTGCAACCTTCTCCCAAAAACTTCTTTTCGGGAACTCAGTCCACGTTGCAACCAATGCTTCGAAAGCTTTCCAATCACCACATCCTTTTCTGCAAGGTGTACAAACCGATGCCGTCACTGGACCCTTCCTCTCACTGACCCTTCCGTTTTTTGTCTTCCGACGACCCCAAGCCTCACCAGTCGTCTGAAACGCCAACACTTCTGGCTTCACTGTGACCTGGATCCCAGGTAGCCGCTGCTAACTTAAACAGTGTGGTCCATTCACGCCGTTTTCTGTGATCGACTCTTTTCTTGCAATCCACCTCTCATTGGACCTGAACTTTGAAATTCCGCAAGTTTAAAGTCACCATGGCTCCCTCAGCTGATGAAACCTTGGCCGCTATTACTTCCACAGCGCCGGCCCTTCCTGGCCTGCACAGCCATCCATCCGGCCCCGAAAGCTCTTTCGGGGACCTGCCTACCTCTCGGCACTGAATTCGCTCCGACCTTACATCACCGTCCTGCAGAAACGAAAACACGCACTCCCTCACTCAATCTTGAATGACCACCTCGGATCCCGCAAGCACCCCTCGTGATCGAAACCCTGAAAGCTCTTCTTGGCCACCCGGCCTAAGAAACCCTCCGTTAGGAAAACCCTTTCTTCCCCAGTCGGACCGGCACTCCGCCTCGTCTCACTCCAAGACGTCGTCTGCTGTAACGACGTCGCGAAAGAACAACACGCCACTCCCTGGGGGTTGTTTCAAGTACTACAGCCTTCGGCCTTACCCTGAACCTAAACACAATGGATGCATCGCACAAACCCTCCTCCCCCGTTGCCCGCAATCGCATCGCCCACACCTCCCCAGTTTCAACACGAGGCTCTCTCCTATCCTGCCACAGCGCTCGTCACGTGACGGCTTTGTTTCCTTTTTTTCTTTGTCGCTTCCTAGCACCCCACGGATTCTGATTGCTGCACCATGGTGAAAACTAAAAAACCCGTTTTGCCTCCGATTGAAGACCCTTACAGAGGACGAATTGCCACAATTCAAGACCCCGGATCCTGCCACTGTCCAGGTTTGGCAAATCCCAATTGGAAGGACCCCCACACTAAGGTGTGGTAAGTGCATCGCAAGTGCAACTTTTTAATGAATCCGTGCCCCATTTGCATTACGATCAAGCTGGTCTAATGGAAAATCGTTGCCGCAATGCAACACGCTTCAACCATGCGCAAACGCCAAATTGCCGATCGCCTCAAAAAGCAACGTCTGCAACAAGACATCCCAGCCAAATCCACACCAAATCAACGACCATCTGCAACCATCACAAAACCGCCAAAAACTCCGGGACACTCTACAGCCTCTTCCGCTGCTGGCACCCCAATGTCCCAACAGTCTTGGGTCACGTCAACCTTACCCACCGACACCCCCAATCTCGACTCAAAACTGATTACCATTACGTCTAAAGTAATCGCGCTTCAGTCTCAAATCACGGACTCTCCTTCTGTTGAAGAACAGGAAGACCCGCTCGCCATCGATGTCATCGAAAAAAGCCCATCTTCTCCGTTGATTGACAACAACAATCCCCACCCCGACAATGCACTCGAGGAAGCAATCCCAGCCACCCCCCACCCACCGTGTAAAGATGATCTCTTTGAGGACGAACCAACACCCAGGCTCGATTCAACGCCTCCAAGCCCCTCCCCACCTCCTGCAAAAGACAAGAATCTCTCCCAACCTCTCTTTACATCAACAGCAGACTAGGAAACCGACTTTCCACTTTTCGGATTACAGGGTTCGTACACGGCCTTGAATTCCTTGAAAAGTCTTTAATTTCAAAACCAAAAATTAAGGCTTGAAAAGCGTTGAAAAGTGACATTTGTTTTGTAAGAGCCTTGAAATGGCCTTGAATTTTGTTAGCATACTATGTTTGATGAAATGCGGTCAATTTATGCTTAAATTTATAAATAAATAAAAAAATAGTTCGTTTGCCTAATGCTTATATTCTGTTAACGACACGACGTGCCTTCGTTCGTATTCACATATAAGTGCGGTATTGGAAAGGCAACTTGTCCCGCGATGGGGGCAAAATAAATAACTTCTAAATGGATGTTTTTTCTCAATTATAGAGTATAGGCTAGTAAAAAGCTTGAATATATTTTAAGGTAATTTTTAACAGTTTAGTGTGCAAAACGGTCTTGAAATTGGCTCGGAGTTGGCCTTGAAAAGCCTTGAAAAGGCCTTGAAAATGGTTTCGTCTCTGGTGTACGAACCCTGGGATTAGAATCGGAAGAACCGTCCAAAATCAACCAAAAAGAAATCTTCAAAACCATCAAGCACAAGTTAAAACTCAAAGGCTCTTCCAGAACACAACTTGACATAAATTGCCTCCACCTCAAACCCATTCTTCACTCCTGGCAGAAAAAGATTTCGTGTCAACAAAATGAGATTTATAATGTAAATCCGAAATGGACAAACTTCGGTCCACAAACGCTTCACAGCTCTTCCGGCTCACAAAAATCACTCTGGACCAAGCCCTAAACAGGAAAAAGATGACATCTCCTGATCCACTGCACGCGGGGTTAAACGATCCGTTAATCCTCCTTCCATGGGTTCTAAACCGGATTACCTTCAACGGCCCAACAACACTGACCTACAAAAACCCAAGCCTGTACCCAAGCCTAGCTTTAACTTCATTCGACCCACGAATCGAGTTACCCTCCCTACCCTCAAGACCAGTTACGAGAGTCGAACCACCTTTGCAGGAAAAGGACATAATCCTGGACGGAGCAGTACCTCCACCCAACGAGTCCACGAACTCTTCCGAGGACCAAAAACACAACAACGTCAAGGATGCTTGGAAAAGCATAAAATCCGCAGCTCAAGACCACAACCTCGTAGCTTTTTCACTATGGCAGTTTGACACTGCCGACTCCTTTGTGCCCTTACACCCGGACCTTTCTCAACTGTCTTCGTACAAATCTTCTGATATCCCCTGCTCCCCGTGCTGGAAGAAAGCTAAGGGATATCACTACGGGCTTTGAAACCCCCCCAAAACTCTAAAAACTCACTTCACC
This sequence comes from Lithobius niger, assembly GCA_023313725.1. NCBI lineage: Eukaryota > Metazoa > Arthropoda > Chilopoda > Lithobiomorpha > Lithobiidae > Lithobius > Lithobius niger. Next base: position 44,048 of record JAHWFP010171218.1, read on the forward strand.
CCAACTTCCGAGCCAATCCTCCTGAAATTTTCATATCTTCCAAAAAAATACATTGGAACATCTTAACGCCTTCTTTTCTGTATAACTTTCAAAACTTTTTAGGCGTATTTTTTCTCCTCCCCTGGAGCTCTTCATTCTAAACCCCCCCACACCAATTCGTGAGCCCAGGTGGAACTAAACAATTTTAACTAAGCTCCTGGCCGGCAACAAGCTTACCCTCCCTTTAGTAATAGAAAAACTTGATCAGATATTTCTTATCCGATTTTCTGGCTAATCAAAATTGCCAAAAGGTGGGACCCCCCCTCCCCCTCCCCTTTTTCACTCAAAAAGCAAAATTATTTCAGTCTCAAACTCACTTTTCAAAACTCCTTGGACTCCTCACAAAACTCCAAGCCCAAAGGTAGGCTTCATCAAAAAAAAAAAAAGGAGGGTGTGAATCAAATCAACCCAACAACAACCTGGACCTACAATCAACCAGCACCCTGGATTTGAACCACAACAATCCACAGGAAGAAAGACTTGGCCTCCCTTGGAAGCTAAGCTACTAAACCTGAACTCTTTCCAACTCATCTCATGATCAATCATGACCCAAGAACCTTCATGTGTCACCCAACAGCACTTCAAGGTAACAAATTTAAACCATTCTTAAGTTTTTTTAGTGCTAATCCTAAACTTCTTTTTTCATCTGCCAACCTTAACGGTATCATCAGGTGGAAATCCATCTCAGGGTGACGGCAGCCTAAGAACCCCAGGGAACTCGCTCAAAAGGTGCCCCACCACCAAATTGACGAGGTCGGCCTGTCAATGCGGAAAAAGTACAATACCTTAGGGCCCACCCTGCCTCCCCTCTTGAGTCACATTTTGACAATTGAGAGACAAAGAGATGGCAGGCTCTTAGGGCCCATTTACAATATTGATTTCGACGAGTACGCGTGACGCTCGGCGCGGGAAACTAGAGTTTTTCCCATGCTCAACGCTTAAGCGCGACCATTTACAATTGTAGAGCAGTTGGGCCAAAGCGCGCATTTTGCTATTTTCAAGCGTCACTACCTACATAGATCAGTGAGCGCCAAGCGACGCTCGCACACTTAGTTGTTGCATGCTGGGATAAAAAAAATGGCGGCATCAACGGATTCCATCGGCGCCGATCGGCACCACAAGAAAGGAAAACGTGGTGTGCTAAAAGGTTGAATGCTCAAAATAAACGGCCAGATATCTTAATTACAGTGATCGTGACCCGTATGGCCTCGAATCTTGGTACCATAGAAGGGGGAAGTTGTGAAACAGCATAGTTGGAACGGAGTATCGGCCAGCATTATCAAGCTCACGCGTTTGATTTTTAAATTAAAGACCGTTTGCTTTAGCGTGACGATACCACGAGCGGGCCAAGCCGATTCTGCTTTGCTCATGAATTGGCGTACGCGTCGAGTGTCACGCTCACGCACAAGCTTTTATATTCTAAATGCAGCCTTATAGCCGCCGTTCTTGTAGGGCGGACGCATGTGCGGTTGGGTCACTGACGCGGCCATTCAAGTCTCAAGCATCCAGCAGCAGCGTTGAGGCAACAATGCTAAAATTGACAGGTATTGTACTTTTCTGCAAAAAAAAAAAAAGGAAAAAATAAACAAGAAATCACCTATTTTTCTTTTGTAAATTTAAATGACTGTGATCGCCACCACGACTTTACTTCTAAATCATTGTCTTTATAATTTTTTTAAAAATTAAGAA
>JAHWFP010171218.1:51047-76351 GCA_023313725.1 Lithobius niger
TGTAGAAGTAGAAGTATGGAAGAGTGAAGTCTCTTTGGCTGTAGCATATAGAAGTAGAAGTGTGGAACAGTGAAGTCTCTTTGGCTGTAGCGTGAAGAAATCAACTAGAAAGGTTGCCGAAAATTCGCACGTTTTTTCAAGGTTTTGCAAGGTTTGCTGATGACTTGAACAATTTTTGGTGCCGAGTCTCTCTGTCAATGCCTATGCTTAATATGATGCAGTGAAAAGCTGTTTTAACCAAATCCAAGGGACCTAGTCTTTCATAGTAACAATTTTATTTTGTTATAGAGAGGTTCCTTGATGGTGTTATGGAAGAAAAGAAACTAATATTCATTTCTTTATTACCGTACACTGTTAGTTATAGCGGGTTTCTTTATGAAGTGTTTTTATTATATGTTAAAATGAAATTCTTGCCATTCGTTAAGTGACTTTTATTTAATGTGCATTTCTAGGCAATATGGAGCCGCTTCTTCCCAGCTTATGAACAGCTGCGTAAAGAAATTAAAGCAGGAACTATTGGCGAACCCCTCTTGGTAGAGGCTACATTTGGTGATAACATACAGGCCGTGGAACGAGTAACTAAACCTGAGCTCGGTGGTAGTGCTGTGTTAGACATTGGTGTCTATGTCATCCAGATGGCTAGCATGGTGTTTGGAGGGGAAAAACCAATTCAGATTGTTGCAAATGGATTCCTCAATGAGCTAGGTAGGTGATGTTAAAATTAAAATAGGTTTTAAGACATTTTTAAGAAAAACCTTGGTATTATTGTAGCAGAATAGATAGTATGAATACAGAAAGGGGCAGTGAAAGCAATTACCCCTCGTAAACCCAATCGGCCTCAACGAGCTGATAATTAGTAATAAAAATTGTTTTCACTGACTGTAAATTGTAGTAATACGATTCCGTATAGACAGGAGTATATTGATAAATTCTTTACCCTATTGTTTCAGAAATATTTTTCATATAGCAGAAAGTGTAACAATTATGGTAGGATGGCAGTGGATTGAACTCGGATATTTAAGTTGGTGAAACAAAAGTACTACATGGCGGTAGCCAACAACAACTACTTTGGGGAAGAAAATGGAAGTAATGCAAAATGAAAATCGCCCCTCTTCCAGAGATTATGGAAGATTGCGTGCAAAAGCCAACAGAGATAAATACGTGCAAGTGTGCGCTGCAGAATAATATTAGCGTGACAAACACTAGCTGATTATCGTTATAGCTTATGCTGAAGCATGCACTTAACTACAATAAAAACGATGTGTGGAGATGACAGTCCAAATTGTCCTTAAGTTAAACATGGTATCGGACAGTCCCCGCAATTTGCACTGTCAATAAACGCTGGATTGTCTGTTCACTACTTCAGCACTATGTCCCTGAAGTCCTTCATGCTCTATCCAGGCAGAGGTTTCGTTAGAGCGTCCAGTAACATCTTTTTGGCTGGGCAGTACTCTACACTGATATTCTCGACTTCAAAGTGCTCTTTGATAAAATGAAACTTGATGGCAATGTGCTTGCTTCTTGTGCTAATCTTAATCAATAAACTTTTGGCAACTTTGGTTGTCTTTTATTATGTGTGTAGGGTTTTCTTGTGCCTAGACCAAGTTTTGCAGTATTCTCCTTAACAATATGCATTCCTACACAGCTTTTGCGAGAGCGACATATTCTGCTTCGGTTGATGGGAGATTACACAGCTTTGTTTTCTGTTTCCCCAGCTAACTGCTGCATTGTTGAATAAGAAAATATGTCTGCTATTTGAACAACCTAATTTGCGATTGCAAATGTGATTAGTTTATGTCCATTTTCTTCTTAATCACCCAGTGTGAGATTTGCATCGCACCATTTAAGTATCTTAGCACGCGCTTCAGCTCGACCCAGTCTTGTTTCATTGGTGGTTCGACTTTCTGCTGAGTATACTTACTGCGATTGAAATACCTGGTGTAATGTGCATCAGTCCGGTGCTGCAATACGACTTTGTTGCGATTTAACTCCCAACGGTTTTGTTTTTGTTTTGGTCAAGGGGGTACTTGGATTCACGAGAATCCTTCATCCCATAACTCTGCGAGTAACCGTTCCATGACCCTCTCTTGACTGATTTCAAATAAAATAATCTCGCTTCATTAGGTTGATTTGAAGTCCCAGGTAGATATAGATTTCTCCCAGTAATTGAATTCGATCTCTTGACCGATTTGTCCTCCAAGTGTTGGATTAAAGCTTCGTTCATGCTACCGATTGCAGTGTCACAGACATACAAGATGATCCCGATCCATGTGCCATGGTGGTTTTAGGTTTACAAATATAGATCACTTTCACTTTTGTGGAGGCCTTACTTTGTGAAGGATTGTGCCCATCTAATTGTGCCATGCCCTTGCTGATTGTTTATTGTTTAAGTCCTTTGGTTTCATGTCCTTTCTTTGTATTTCCTTGCAGCTGTTGCGTTATATGTCGTCGTCGAGTTCTCCGTTTAAGAAAGGGAGACTGCATCATAGTAACATGCTTTCACATATGCTTGCCTGCCTTGTTTAGAAAAGTTCTTACTGCAGTATGAGGTGACGGGGTGTACATAACTTTTAAATGTGGTTTCTATTGTCCTCGTAAGTACATATTAGGACTGTGCGAAAATCGAATCACTGCAAATCAAACTCGAAAAATTCTATTATCGTGGAATAACGATATTCCAAACAATTAACGAGATTCCCATCCAGTAACGAGATCCCTACGGAGGAATTATTTTCGATTTTGTGAAATGTTTTCAATAAATACACTAGAATAAAGTTTAACATAAAAATTGGAATCAAGTAAAACATAAAGTTCTCATTCGCAGACTCCTCTTCACTGTGTTACCTGTTCTGTTTACAAAATGGAATATCCTCTTGCTGTCGGCACTTGTCATCTACTTTATTTGCATACAATTCAACTATAATTTATGCAAATTTTACGTCACCTGACCCCACTCTCTACTCCCTATCGCCCCATTCCTAGCCACTGTTCTTTTGCCGACAGCACACGTCAGACGTGTTGTAAATTGATGCTTCCAATTTGGGTTGATGGTACGTTTCCGTCTAGCAGCGTTTGTGGGGATTGGTTGAGTTGCAGAAAACTCCGTAAGTTGGACTAATTAATTGTGCTGGGGAACATGAAACGAACAATTTTTAAATCTTGGCCGTCTTTAGTTTAATCGATTTCAATCTTGGCCGCCTTACCGTAAAACTGAGAATTAACGGTGGTATGTGGTGCGACTAAAAACAGGAAGGCCCGTTTGCGGCGAATAAACGTTTAGGAAAGTGGAGAAAACGAATTAAAAATGCGGTCGCCTTCGAGGCGCTTGCGTTGAGAGAGAAGTGTTGAGAAATGAGGCAAACGAGGCCCAGGAGAGATATTAAAAAAAGAGTTAGTCGAAATAAGTATGAGAATGTGAAGAGAGGTAACGATAACTATAAGAATGTAGCCCGGCCTTGCCACCCCTCTCGTCCGACGATTTTGAGGTTGATTGGATTGTCACTGCGTAAGGGGGTAGTGTTTGGGTGACCCCTAACACCGTTGGTACTTACAGGTGGTACGGCTAGGAGAGCCTTGGGCCTGGGGGTGACAGAAAGGCCCGGTTCCACGAGTTGAGTGCCCGCAAGGCAGGGGGTGTTTCAGAGAAAGTTGTGAATAGGACCTAGGGGTGAAGCCTATCGTTGTTACTTTTTCTACGGATGCCCACAGATTGTGTTTGCCACAGTGGACTGTTGTCAGGATATTTTGGGGTGACCGACTAAGGACACAGGGGTGCCCCTACAGTTGGCAAGGGTTGCTGAGGTAGGTGGTCTCCTGGAAGGCAAGGGGGGATGTTTCCAGGTGTAGGGCCTTGGTGGTGTGTGACGCAGAAGTCTGTACGATCCACGTGGTTGGGGTGGTGAGGAGACTTGGTACTGGCAGCGTCATAGGTACGGTGCAGCAGCTAAGTGGACTTATAGTCGGTGATTTAGCAGCTCGCCCGATGGTAAGGAAGGCGACTCTGGTTACACAGGCACCGTGGTTGAAATGGTGTAGGAATAAAGTCCGTGCATTTGGTAATAAATGGTTGCGATGGCACCAGGGGTTAGGTGCTGTTTGATTTGGTCTGGGGGCTTGGTCGTGCTGGGCACGGGAGGCTGGACACACTGCCCGTGCTGGTCCCGCATTGCCCTGGCTGAGTGGCCTGTTGGTCAGATTACATCGAGTGCCGGTCGTGGCGTGGGGCCGTGGCCACCGAAGAAGGGCATCGTCGCCAGGTTTGCCGCCAGGCAGTTGCTATGCGTATCATAGGTGTGGAAACAACGGGCACCTGCAACGAGGACAAGTCGCATGTCACCGTGGTTGACAGGTGGGAAGCTGGCTGAGCGCCACGTTTTAGAATCTGATCCCATTTTGTAAACAGAACTGGTAACACAGTGAGGAGGAGTCTGCAAATGAGAAATGATGATTCTACCAGAGAACTTGTTCTCGCAGGAGAATCGAAGTTCTCAGAGTAGAATCCAACGAAACTGTGTTACCTTTATTACTTCTCCCACCTCCCTGGCACTCTTGTGGCTCAGCTGCAAAAGACAGTGGCTAGGAATGGGGCGATAGAGGGAGTAGAAAGTGGGGTCAGGTGATGTAAAATTTGCATAAATTATAGTTGAATTGTATGCAAATAAAGTAGATGACAAGTGCCGACAGCAAGAAGATATCCCATTGTGTAAACAGAACAAGTAACACAGTTTCGTCTGATTTTACTCTGAGACCTTCGATTCTCCTGCGAGAACAAGTTCTCTGATAGAATCATCATTTTTAGTCAAAATTTTGTAATGACTTCGCTTTATGTGGCAACTATGTACGGTACCATGTTAACCATTGCTAAAATAGCTATACCCCTCGGCTGCCATGCCAAATTTTTCATTCAGCCCAACGGCCGCTGAATATTTTACGGCTACCACCTGGCCTAGTCGTCGAAAAAAACAAGGCTAAAACCGCAAAGTTTGAAATTTAATGCGTCAAAATGAACGAAACAGTCATGAAGTTAGCTGTAACTTGTCTCAAAGGTAAGCTGCTCTCGACTGCCTTATTTTTCATTTTTTTTTAAACCATATTCTCTTGGCCAGCAATTTATTTGCGCTGTGTGTTTGTGTGGTCATAAACATGCATGGTTTCGGTTTCGATTTTAAAGTTCGAGTAATAATAGTCAGGACACAACGCTGCGGAAGCATTACTTAAAAAAAAGTGATGTGGCTCTGATTTTTAATTTGATAGTTCTTTGCAAATTCATGCTGTTTTTTTTTAATTGTGATTCACCTGGAAATCTATTAGCCTATGCTGGGGCCCCCCCCCCCCCCCTTCCATTTCGTCGTTGTTATCTTTGCTTCATTTCGATCTATTCAGCTGAAAATTAGCCGTCCACCAGCTGAATTTGTAGTTGGCCGGTGGTGGACATACAATTTGTGGCTAGCTATAATTTCGACGAAATTTCTGTTAAGCCGGCTGAAAATTACAAAATAATGCGGCTGAGCCATTGCCCTAAAACATGCCCTAAAATGGCAACAGTAAGATTTCGTTTTTGACTTCAATGTAAGTTTAACAATCAACTAAGGGGCAATAACTGGCCAAACTTGTTCAATGTATGTAGTTAATTTGACTAAATAAAATCTAGGATGGTGCTATTCAAAAGGAGGATGGGGAAAGGTGGAAGCTTGTTTTCTAACTTTGTGTTAATCCCAAAACGTAGTTTTGCATAATAAATGAACACACAATTCAAAGTTTAGTTCACAAGTATAGGAGTAATATTAGTTTACAGAAATGTAATTACTGACACTTGATAAATTTTTCAAAGGTTAGCCCTTATAGAAATTGAAAAACGAAATATTTTAAAATCAAAAAAAAAAAAAATGGAATTTTGAAATCGAATAATAATAAAAATCGAGGCCTTCTTTTCTGAAATCGAATCAAACCCAAAATATTAAAAATGCACACCCCTAGGTACATATATATACTTAAAGTAAAATTGATTTAAATCCATGATTTTTTTTATTTAAATTGAACTGATTTAAATCAGCCAACCCTCCTAATTTGTTCATACATTTTTTTTTCATTTTCAGGAGTGGATGAAGTAGCATTGATGTCTTTGAAATATAGCAACAATCGCATAGCCAATCTGACCATTTCAGTACGAAGCCATTTGAACAACGAGGCCGTAATATCAGGACCTAAAGGGTTTATGAGGGTATTTCCCGTAAATAATTACATTTTTTTTAAAATTATTTTGTGACGCGAGTGGATAATCAAGTGTTTTCAGCTGGTCTGTTGTAAATGGCTACTGAAGTATTTTTAATTTTGTATATGAAAGGAGAAGTGAGCATAAAGGCGTCGGTCGGAAATGAGAGGGGAATGACCCAATCTATCATCTTGATAATACAGTAGAACCTCGATTTTCCGAACTAATTAAGACTATGGCCCACCGATACCAACATTGCCTTCAGTGTAGGTTCTGATACTGTCGATATTGACGTTCCATCGGATAGTGTTTTTGGTAAAATATCAATTTTTGCGATAACTTGGCCAAAAATTGACCGATTTTGGTTTTTCAATACATCATTTGAACGTGTTTTCGAACACATTCTGACCGTGCTAATTTCAGACCGATACGCTTCCGTCATTCTCAAGGTATTTATCAAAAACTAAAAACGTAATAGAAGTTTATTTGCCGAGTAAGTTAGCAAAATGGCAAGATAGGGCTTTTACCAGAAACCGCTTATATCTTACCAACATTAAGTGATAACAAATACATATAGCTAGATAGAAATATCTGTACAACAATATAGCAAAAATAACATTAGGAATAGTCTGATATGTATGGTAGTAGGTTACACTTATTTAGTCTGAATTTAAAACAATTTATAGAGGGTGCCGTGACAACATCATCAGGTAAAGCATTCCAAACATTAATGACCCGATTTACAAAAAAGTATTTTCTGCAGTTTAATCTGAAGGGTTTCTTAACCAATTTCAGGGAGTGACCCCTGGTCCGCCTTTCTCTATTAACATCAAAGAAAAGAGATGGATCATAATCCAGGAGACCATGCAACAGACAATATGTGAATGACAGGTCGGCTTTTACCCGGCGTAGTTCCAAAGAATCAATTTTCAATTTATTCAGTCTGGCTGCATATGGTATATTTCGGAACCCTGGGAGAAGTTTGGTAAACACTCGCTGCACTCTTTCTAACCTCAGAATGTCTCCTCGAAGTGACGGGGACCAAACGGGGCTGGCGTATTCAACAAGCGGACGGACATATACTTTAAAGGCCCACAGTAAAGTTGGGACATCCCTAGAAGTGAAACAGTTTCTGATAATAGCTGCACGTTGCATTGCTATTTTAATGACAGCGTTACAGTGGTGAGTCCACGTTAGATTCGTAGAGAGCCAGACACCTAAATCCTTGACAGTAGTTAATGGTTCCAATTTTGAACCCGATAGGTAGTAATTATATGATGGATTCTTACCTCCGATATGCAACACTTTGCATTTATTGTCCGAAATCGGCAACTGCCATTGATCTGACCAGTTTTTTAGTTCATCAAGTTCATGTACGATACCAATGTGACTCTGTCTTGATTTCATTGCAGAGTGGAGTTTAACGTCATCAGCAAATTTTCGCAATTTTACACCAGCAGAAGTTGGCGATAGATCATTTAAGAAAATAGTGAATAACAATGGACCTAAAACTGACCCCTGTGGAACACCACTTTTAACCACAGCATCATCTGACACCGATTCCCCGACTACGACACGCTGGCTACGGCCCACAAGGAAATCAGTAATCCAAGCCAGTAGTTGCCCTCTGATGCCAATGTTTTTTAGTTTAAATAGTAATTTGTGGTGGACAACGGAGTCAAATGCTTTCGCAAAATCAATTAGAACTACGTCAACTGGGTAACGTGTTCAGAAATTGCATATTATTGCAACACGCTTGCTCATAAAGCCAGCATAGTGAATTTTCCTTTATAGTTATTACATTTTTTGTTCAGAACTAGACCTAAAGGTCATTCATTATTGAGGCAACTAATTTCTGAAAATGAATAAAAAAAACCATTTTTAAGTTTGACGAGATAAATCTCCATTATCAATGTCGATAAGAAACACATCGGTATGGGATCGGATCGGTGAAAATCGGTCTCCGAGTCATGTAATTTAAGACTATTGGAGATTAAAAAATTGAACATTTCGGATGACCAAATTTCTATTAAAAAACAGCATTGCATTTAATTGCATATAGTCACCTCCACGTTGGTGTTCTTGAAAATGCCCGTGTCTATATTTTGCCAGAGTTGGAAAATACGGTCCAGGAATAGTACATTTCTGGGGGATTTGAACCTTTTGTTTTGCAGATAAAGTAGTGAAGCTCTCTTAAGTCTTTGGTGCTTTCTGCAACTCCCTACAGTTTTGGGACCCCTTATTTTGCACAGAGTCGTGTTAACGCACTGCCCCCCCCCCCCTTTTTTTTATTGACAGGCTAAAACAGAAAACATGGGAAACAGGCGGGGAAGGGGGGGGGCTGTTAATTGACTGAGCGCTTCGGGTAAGTGGTGTTCAAATATCAAGGGTCTACTGTAACTCATTTCAAAAGGTAAAGATAAAGGTAAAGGTAAAACAATTCAAAAGGCGAATATGAAAGTCAAAATTAATCAGTGTTTGGTAAAATTATTTCACAAAGAAGATGACTAAGTTCAGTATCATTACGCAAATCTTTCAAAGTTCGGAACTAGTACTCAGTCCTGAATTTTTCACATGCCATACTGTAAGCAATATATTGTACCACTGACCTTTACAATTCGTCTACCATATTCACGATCATATTGTAACTGGTTGTTTACCGTACTTTTTGTAGTGTTATCCTGTAAATATATATATATATATATATAGTCCCAACACGCTTATATGGTGCAGTCGATCGACGAACCTGCTACTCGCCACGAAACAGGTTGTAGTAAATGAAAACGAACACTATTTTTAAAAATGAAGATGATGATTGATTCCTTAGTTAATGTACATAAATTTGAAGCAAAGTGAGGGCAATTTTCGCTGTTTCCAAACGCAGAAATCGTAATTCTGTCTGACTTGCAAACGAACTCTCTGCTAGCCACGAGGCAGCCATTGAGTAACGCATGAAGGAAGAAACGTGGATGCAGTGATTATTACGTATTGTTTTAGTTTTGTTACAAATAAACACGAACCATGACGGAATTAAGAAACGCTATCGCTGAAGATAAAGTGGCTACATTAACAATGAACGAATTGACTGATGAACTAAAGTTACGTCACATAACAATCCCTGACAGCAAGCAAGAAGCTGTCAAAGCCTTAGTTAAGGATAATGAGTATCGTTCTAGACACAATTTGTTAGGAACATTGATAGATGCACGTGCAAAAGGGACTTAGCTGAACAAGTAAATAATGAAACAAGTGCAAAATTTGCTTTATTGGAGGCTCAGCTTGACAATTTACGTGTTCAAACAGCCACATCACAGTCTGACATTCCACCGGATTTGACTTCTATTTTGAGTATGTTGGCTCAGACCCAGCAAAATATGGCAGCACAACAGACCGCTCCATTACGCGATATTAGTGAAGTTTTGACTTCGTTGGCTGATAATCAACGCAGGCTTCTCGAACAAAATCAGACGCCACCAGCACTGCAACTCCATACTACTGCTGATTCATCAAAGGCAATATCAGTTTTTAGTACAGACCCACTCGACAATGCTGTAGATTGGGTGAAAGAGGTAAAACGCATTGCAGCATTAGCACATTGGTCCGATTCGCTGACCCTAATTAATGCTCAAACACGTCTCGCGGGGGCAGCAGCAAACTGGCAGAAAACGACAGGAAAAGGTTTTGACACATTAGATTAATGGACAGCAGCCTTTCTAGAACGCTTCAAATGTAAACTGCAGATTACAGAATTTCTTAGGATAAGTGCACAACGTATTCTCAGAGTATAAGTATAAGTAGAGAATCCACACGGTGAAGCGTCCCAGAGGACAAAAGAAACCGTGAACAAGTTCTATCCCATGATATTGCACAAGGACAGGCGACGCTTGAAAACACTCAGCGATGGTGCGCACCTGACTTCTTCAGGCAGTGCGTTCCATGCTCTCACAACCCTAACCCCGAAACAAAACCTTCTCACATCAATACGACACCGCCTCAAAAAAAGAGTTCGGGGCCCTGCATATCTGTCCGCTCTAACAATCAAGAGCTGCTTCCAGTCAACATCAAGGAGACCACTTAAAAGTTAAAAGACGAAAGTCAGATCCATCCTTTGCCTCCTCATCGATAAGGATTCCAGCCCCAGGGACGCGAGGCGTTCGTCATACTGGGTGGATCGCAAGGTCCCAACCATGCGAGTGAACCTCCTTTGGACGGACTCAACAATCTTAACATTCTTCACTAAGTATGGAGATGACGAAACAGTTGTAAACTATCTTTATGCAAAAGATGCTCTGCTTGAGAGGTCGCCACATCCGCTATCAGTAGAAGAACGAAAAGATTTAATCGTTGAAGGCATCAAAGACGACATTAGGGCAACTGGGTTGGCCATCCACGATTATAAATCAATAGGAGAACTCGTCGATAAGGCCAGAGCCGTAGATCAACGCAGGAAGATAAAATCGAAAGAAAAGCGGATACCAGCTGAGGAGTAAACTTCACACGAAAAGCAGCATCCTTCAAACACTCGCAAACCTGAAAGTTGCTTTTCGTCACATAGCAAAGGTACAACGATCCATAGATATAACCCAAAATATGACGACCCAAAGGAACAGACCTGCTTCTGATGCAAAAAAGTGGGACATATTTCCTATAATTGTTCCGAACCACCGCCAGAGGGAGCTGCAGAATCAAATTTCGGTATAAGAAGCAAACATGACAGGAACCAACAACACAAACTATGGCAATGCCAAAGAAAACGGACACACATGTGCAGCGACAAGCAAAAGCTGCTAACTGTATTGTTGATGTACCGTGTCAAACATCATTGGTTCAAGCTATTGTCGATGCTAAGACGACGGTAGATACGCTTTGCGATCCAGATTCGGACGCAACGCTTATACGTAAGTGCTTCATTCCAGTGCATGCAATGCTTCGCAAGTGGCAGGACCCACCATTAAGAGTTCTGGGGGGTGACCACACACCGCTTGGTTGGATTTCACTTCAAATTGGAGTTGGTGACATTGACTGCCAAAAGTTGCAGTCTGCGAAAAGCTACCTGTTGCATTAATCCTTGGTACCGATTGGCAATATAGCGTTCAAGCTAAGTACACTTTTCACCATAACGGAGATCTACGCATAAGGACACCAGTCCCACCACATGCCATGCAAGAATATACGTGTGTTCGAGCAGGACCAGCATCTGTGAATTGCATATTTCAGCGATATAAGCCTACATTTGTATTGCCGGATAAGCCAAGAGGCATCGATGCTAGCATGGCTACAATCCATGATTGTACGAAACAAATCGAACTGAAAAGTAGGTTGACAGAAGCACATTCTACTGTGGAATGCGAAAAGCAAATGTCGACAAATTCTGCTAATCACCTTGCAGATTGTGCAGTGGAAATGCCAGTCCACAACAAATCGTCACAACAAACAGAAACGGATGCAAGTACTGATGCAGTGTCACAAACATCAGACCAGCTGTCAGAAGAGCCAGAACACGAAAATGAGCTTGACGGCGAAATCATTGCCGAGGAATCGTTCCTAACGCCTCAGGAAAAGGCCATGATTGATGAATTAGAAGAGGAATACGCCGATATTTTCTCGACACCAGCTGAAAAAATTGGTGAATGTCCGATACTCAAGCACGCATTACGCTCACGCATGACACTCAAGTTCAAGCAAAAGCTTACCGGATGTCAGAAGTTGGCCGTTTAGTGATAAAAAATCAAGTGGACAAATGGGTTGACCAAGGAATATGTAGACCATCTTCGTCTAAGTATGCAACACCTTGTTTCATTGTAGATCAGCCGTATCATGACACAACGCCACAACGTATCGTCATTGATTATTCGAAAACAATAAATCCACTCATGGTGCCAGATCCCCAACTATTAGATAATATGGGGATGTCATCAACTGTGTCGCAAATTAAAAATATAAGTTCAAGGCAGATGTGTCGAAAGCTTTCAACACCTATTCACGAGGACGATATTCACAAGACTGGCTTTGTCACGCCGGACGGACACTTCGAGTTTATTCGGATGCCCTTTGGGATACCCATCGGACCTGCCACAATGACGAGAGCCATAACATTAGGCTTTGCACATTTGATTGGGATTGGTATCTCGACCTACGTTGATGATATCACTTTCGGCTCCGACACCTTCTCGGAACACGTGGGAACAATACGAAAGGTTTTTGAGGCAACCTGAAGAATGAAATTCAAGCTGAATCGATCCAAATGTATTTTTGCTGCGTCGACCATTTCCCTTTTTGGACGACTGCTAACGCCACAGGGTGTTACATTTGATCCTACTAGGACAGCAGCCATCACGAGGTACAAACCACCAACATCCATCCATGAACTTCGTAGTTTCATAGGCTTCGTGAATGTGTTTCGACGCCATATTCCTAATGCGGCAGCGAAGTTAAAACCTTTGACAGACTTACTGAAAGGAATACAGCGTACAAAAGAACGAGTACAACATCGTCATAAGAAAAATGATCTTGTTTTGAACGAAGAACAAGTTCAAACGTTTGAACTTTTAAAACAACTCGTAACGTCGCTACCAACACTGGGCCACTTTAAGCAAGGTGCACCTACATTTGTGGAAACGGATGCGTCCTACGATGGAGTGGGAGCTTGGCTTTCCCAGGATCAAGACAACAAACGTGTGGTAATTGAATATGCAAGTCGGTCATTAAAGGATCCTGAGAAGCGCTATCACTCTAGCGAACTTAAATGTACAGCTGTACATTGGGCGTTGATGGATAAGTTCAGGCTGTATTTGCATGGACATCCATTCACCTTAGTGACGGAAAATTTTACGACGGCATATATTGTTGCAGAATCTCACTTAAACCGTAAGTTTGCTCTGCATGTTGTTGACTTGTCACAGTTTGAGTTTAATGTTGTTCATCGTCCGGGAAGAGAAAATGTCGTTGCAGACTATCTCTCTCGTTACCCACAAGAAGGAAACGCCAAAAGCTGTAATGCAATTGTTGCAGTGCCTACAAATCAACTCGCAGAAGCACAGCAAGGAGATCCATTTTGCAAGCAAGTAGTAAACGCACTCGGCGAAGAGCCAACAACTACCCGATTGAAGCAAATACAAAGCAATTACGCAATTGAAGATGGTGTCCTGCTGCACCAAAGGAATGGAAAGAAGACCATTGTCGTTCCTGAAAAACAACGAACAACTATTCTTCATTTATGCCACGACGAGGCGGCACACCTTGACTTTACCAAAACAATGGAGCGCATACGCAATAATTATTGGTGGAGTAAAGTCCGACAAGACTGTAAACAATACGTAAGTAGTTGTGACGAGTGCCAACTTGTAAACCGGAGAACCATATTGGCTAATGGGCTGCTGGGCATCGCCCAATACCACACACGCCATGGGAGGTAGTGTCAGCTGACCATGTGGTAGCGTTGCCTACTACCAGTTCAGGGAACAAAAATCTCATAGTTCTCATCGACCATGCGACACGCTACGTAATCGCCAGAGCCACTCCAAGTGTTTGCGCAACCACAGTGGTTGAGTCACTTGAGAAGGACATTGTGTTTAGATATGGCCCGCCTGTCATTTACATATCTGACAATGGGCCAGCATTTGTTGCCCGAAGAACATCTAAAGTGCTTCGTAAATATGGTGTAACGCACGCGTATGCACCTCCGTACACGCCACAAGCCAATGGCCTCGTGGAGCGGACAAATGGCACGATTATAGCTGCACTAAGAAGTCTGTGCTAAAACACCCCACTACTTGGGACGTTTAGTTACCGAATATACTCTTAGCGTTAAATATGGCACAGCAGAGATCAACCAAGTTTTCGCCTTTTTACCTGTGACATGGATACATACCACGTCTAGCGAAACAGCTCCACCACGCAACATACCTTGACAAAACTGGTCGTCTAGACCAACTTAAATTGTTCGCCGAAATGCGTGGAGAAGCCATAGTAAATCTTGAAGAAAGCCACAAACAAAATAAACGGCGATTCGACAAAGAACGCCAAGAGAGGAAGTTCACTGAAGAAGATTTGGTGGTGTATAATTGGCCTAGAGTTGCTGATCATAAACTGTTGCCGAAGTTTAAAGGGCTCTACCGCTTACTCAGGCAAATTGGGACAGTATGCTACCTAATCGAGAACACTAAAGACCCAACTTCAACGAAGGTAGTCCACGTTCAGTCGTTAAAGCCATACGTTGAACGAGCCGCCAGATCCAAAACTAAGGTCCATAGAAATGTAGGAAGAACCAATGACGATTCCACAAGCGAGAATGAAAGCTCGACTAGCGACAAGGAAGACTCGCCTAGCGATGAGGAAACTTCTACAGAAGATGAACTGGTTCATGAAAACTACGATGAAGACCAGTTAGAAGCTACTGAGGATACTGTGTGGCAACCGCCGCAAAACATTGACAGAAATGACAATGTTGCAAGGGACAGGCTCAAGCGAAGCTGCAAGCCACCATCCTGGACAAGGGATTATGAAATAAATTAATTACGCATGATGAAATTGTCTATTGCTTTAAAATCTTCCAGTTAGAAGCCTGGGGCAGATGTAAGCAATATATTGTACCACTGACCTTTACAATTCATCTACCATATTCATGATCATATTGTAACTGGTTGTTTACCATACTTTTTGTAGTGTTATCCTGTAAATAAATATATATATAGTCCCAACACGCTTATAATACAAACGCATGACGATTTGTTTCTTGCTTCGTCATTCGTTGTCTTCAGATGGGAATGGTGGCATCAGAATCGTATTCACTTCATTAGGATTCCTTGTTGTTGGACCATTGTGCTTGTATTTTGCATTTGGCACTTGTCTCCTCTGATCCTTAAGTAGTTAATCAGGATGCGGCTTGCTGTGTTTGGTCCATTTTTCTTTGAAGTTTTAGCGTGAGAGTTGAATGCACTAGTTGGTCAATATGGTGGTAAGCAAGTGTCTGAAGGGATCATTAACGGAGTGTGCTTGCTCATTCAAAATTGCCTCGAGTACCCTCAGGTGTGTGTCGTTGTGGGAATTGGAAGCAAGGATGCACACCTCAGGACATTTGAAGTGATTTTGATTAAGTATTTTGAAAATGAGCACGCTCCGTGAATGAACCTTCAGTCCCCCTGCTCACCCCCATATTAACCATCTATTGTATCCAACTCTCACAGTTCAACTAAGAGAAACGTGCAGTAAACACAGCAAGCCACGTCCTATGGACTACTAATGGTCAGAGATACGAGCGCCAAAGCCAATATACACGCACGACGCTCCAACAGCAAGGAATTGGATTTCTAATGCCACCATTTCCACCTGAAGAAGATGAATGACGTTGACTTCAGTAGGACACGAACCATAGTGTGTTTGTATGGTTCAACAAAAAATCTGGGGTCAGTATTAGGTTTGAACTTTCAGAACTTCATCATGATTGCTTTTCGAAGTAAAAAGCCCCATCAGACATTTTCAAAAGAAGGTGTGTGGCTACAGGGTAAATTGTTCTGCACCAGACCCAGCCATACTGGCGATGTAGCGTCACCAGTCGCTTTAATTCTGCCTTAAGGAGATCTAGTGTCCGATTCCCTCTTTCTGTGTTATCCAAGTTGGTTAAGCGCCGTAGGATTAAAAGTCTTGTGTTGTGGCAGCTAATTGGAATACCAAAGTTGCAATAAGTTGTTGTAACACAAGTCAAATATTTTTAGCCAACTTGGGCATGTCATGTTGGATTGAATAGCACAGAAAAGAGTACTAAGGCTTTACATTTAACGATTCAGTGACATACCTAAGGAATTTTTTTTAGTGGTGGAAGGAGTGGGGGTGGAGGGCAGAAGCCAAAATGATAAGAATTTGAAATGGGATCTGAAAATTTCAGCTAGATATTTACTCTTAATTTCGGGTCTCTCCCATCCCCACCCCTTCCTTGGTGACAAACCAGTATTTTGGTGATCAGTCAGTAAAATTTGGTAAACCTCCGTGAAGATGTTACTGCAACCCAGTTATTGATATTGGGCTTGCGGATCAATAATCTGAAGCTTTCAACACTCAACTCGCTCCTCCGTCAGTAAGCTGGGTATCACAGTGGGCATTGCCACGATCCTTCAGGCAGAGGGTTGCCACTGTGCAGAGCGCAGCGTCACAATTGTACAAGTGGATTCATTTGTGTAGTCAGTTGCGTTTTTGGAGGGAATAATAAAAGGCTGTACCGATACCAACTTTACTGATATGATACCGATACACTTTTAAAATTGTTGCCGGTACCAATATCCACCATTTCATCCCCAAAAATTTTTTTTTATCAAAATACGGTGTCGTTTTCTGTAAAAGTCCAATATAATAGAAGAAAAAGCACACAAAACTACACAGAAGAACACGACAAATGTTCTGTGTAGTTTTGTGTGCTTTTTCTTCTATGTCGTGTCTAAACCACAGTAAACGCCGGTTACCGGTTTTTGCATAAAAAGTCCAATAATTATTAAATCGCTGCAAACAGCATATCATTGTCACGAACGATTTTCGAGTTGTTATAGATATTTTGGCAAAAGTTGCCAACACCGATATACACAAATACCGCAACCGATCCTGTCCAGTATCAATGCAGCCTTAGAGAATAAATTAAAATCATGTTCCAGGGGTCGAAATATTCGGATGCACAGGGGCAAATTACACTCCAAAATCACACTTTGTACTCCAGAAGCAACTCTTGGAGTGCAAAATTGCACACCAAAGTTAAATTTTTCATAACTTTTGAACCGCACAAGATAGAGACTTGCGGTTTGCTGCATTTTAAACAGCTTGAAATTAGATTTCCTGTTACACCATTTCTTCCAAAGGAGTTAAATTCCATTTTTTTACTACATTTGCTTAAAAGTATGTGTATAGGTTTTTCAGTTGAATAGTGAAGTTAAGTGAGGTTTAAGCAAAGTCCAAGAAAACAGTGCATATTATTGAGATGCCAAATGTTAGAATTTTCAATGGCTATAAAATAGAAGACCACAGTGTTGGTTTACATTTTGATTTTGCACTGCAAAGACTTTTTTTGCACCCCAGTATCAGATTTCGGGTGCAAATTTGCACCTGGTTCAAAATTTGGAAATTCGACCCCTGATGTTCCAACTATGCCAAGTTATATGGACTTGCTTTGAATCCTGCTGTGCTTCAAGAACGTATTTGCAGGCTCCTTTTTTCCACGCACCGTTGTTGAATGGAATAATTTGCCCCAAGAGGTTGTTCAAACTGACTCTGAACTTGCTTTCGTCTGAAAGCTCAAAACTACTTTACAGCCTACGATCTACAGCCATACTGTTTGATTTGCCTTGCCTCTGTGGCGCTTGTGGGCTTCTTTTTCCTTGTTTTTGTTCTGTTTTTATACTGCTTAATTGCTCCTTGGGGCGTTACAGTTATTTCAAATAAATAAAATAAATAAAATCCCAGTCAGTAGAATCGTGTTTACTGTAATAAAATACTGAGACTTACCGATAAACTGCGCTATTGACACTTTATTTACGTTTATTTATATTTTATTTATGCACAGTTAAATATGAATGTGGTGATTATTCCAATGCAACTAAAGAATTATTAGTTCATCATCTAGCTCATTAAATGTTGCCTACATTACTGTTGAAATTTTACACCATCTACCTATCAAGATTTGGACTGTCCTCTTTTAACATTAACAACAATAGACTCATTGTCTTGGACAACACACACAACTTTTTGTTTTGTTTTATTTTCTTAACATAAATAGCTCTCACATTTTTAAAACCTTTTCTTACTTTCAGATTGGAAATCCATTATGGTGTTCTACAAACCTGGAAACGAAGGAAAATACATACGAATTTAAACTTCCCGAGCTGAAGGAAGCAACCATCTATGACAACGGAGCAGGCATGACGTATGAGGCTCAAGAAGTGAGGCGTTGCTTGCAGCAAGGTGAGACTGTTTTACAGGTTATACCGTGATGTGGAGACGTTTAGTACGTTTGGTACTGCAGAAACATAGGTGTTCAAACTTATTAAACCTACCCAGAACACGTAAACATGTTAGGGAAGGAATCATGATGAGACATAAAATTGCGACGAGGGGTGAGATTTTTCCACCGTTCCAGAATCAAAATAATCGACCCATGCGATCGACGCAAATACAATATGAAATTTGTTGGCATCGGCATTGGGATGGTTGGGGTTGCAGTTAGTGGAAGGTAGTAGTCTATGAAGTTCTCTGTTTAGTTTTGAATCTGTTTATCCTGATATTGTTTTTGTTCTGTAGTCTCATTTTACTTGGGCAGGACATTTCATTCCTTTCTTAGTTATGCTGATGACATTTACTACGTCTTCTGCTATAAATGCTGCTTTCAGTGCAGAATCTTTTGGCACTGCACGAATGTGGAAATGGTAAATGGGTTGGTTCCAAGGTTTCGTTAGTCATACATCAGACATTAGAGTGACGGAACTTGCCAGTCTTCAATTTTTCTGTTGTCCTTGGGCAGAGCTTAACATTACACGATAAGCCTTGGTTCGTTGGGACATGCGACCCTCATATTTTCATCCAAATCGTCCTGGCGTTAATTAACTTGACCCATTAGGCTTGTCTTGTCCTTCTGCCCTGGGCCCCTAGGAGCCACCAGTGGAATATTGTGGCTCTTTCATTTTATAAGAATTTGTTATGCAAGTGTAAAAGATTCTATATAAAACACTGTTAAAGGCTTCCCATGCATGCGCGAACTTAAATTCTAGTACTAGGTTTTTCCTTTAGCTTTTTAACTTTTCTTCTCGACTTTGTTCGACCAATGCAGACCGATTTAGGGCTCTGCTCTTCTGACCTTAGCAGGTCGGGCCTTTAAATGTAGGACTACTATGCTGAAGAAAAGCCAAAATGGTTTTCAGGCGAACATTCTTAAACATCAGCCACCAAAATGCTGTAAGTCGTGGCAAGCCTTTTTGACTCTTTTCAATAAATTCCAGATGTCAACTAATTTCTAGCCTAGACGTACGTTTTAATTCCCATCAAATTTAGCCAGAAGTGCTATGTCTTGAGGTTCGACAGCCAGTGAATTTCATCCATGGCCAAAGGCAGCCATACTTTATCCCGCGATCCTAGAATTAAAATAATTTATGCAAATGCGTTGAAAAATACATTGGGATAGGTATTTATTTACTGGAAGGAAGTAGACACAAAATAAACCGTTAGGCTTACTGGAAGTAGACATGTAAAAAACTGGAACCAATGGTTCGTGATCAGATGATCAGGCACCTGAATAAATGTAACATCCTTTCACGGGACAAATTTGGTTTAGTTCCAGGATGAAGCACCACTGTACAGCTGCTCTTATGCTTCAAAATGTATAATTGAACACTTTCTATTGATGTCGGATCCCCCAGTTGAGATCGTCGTTATAGATTTTGTGAAAACCTTTTATCTACGTGATTCATAATAAACTGTAGATCAAACTGGAACATTGGGCTTGGGCTTCGGCAGTTGTATTCTCTAATGGATAGTTTTTTCTCTCAATCACAGCCAGGCAGTCTGCGTGGGGAATTCGCATTCTGATCCAATAACAGTAACAAGTGGTGTCCCATAAGTTTCGGTTCTAGGACCTATTTTGTTTTGATCTCCATCAAAACTATATAAAAATCTATAAAACAGTTAATGACAATACTGAACATCAAGCTTTAAGTAATGTTGTTAAAAAAAATGTGGAGATTTGGTCGGAAAACTGGCAGTTACCTATTTCAGCAAATAACTTTTTTTTTTTAAGATTTGGCAACAAAAATGCAAACTCTAACTACTGTGTAGGATGCTGCTATTTTAATGGTATAAATTTGAAAAAAAAGTACCGCCTTATATATAGGATTATACGGTAGGACAGTACACAACTGCTGCTGTTCTGTCCTCATACTAATCTTAAGTTTGGCTGTGAGTTAGTGGCGTAGGGCCTTTCACAGTCAAGTTTTAGTAGCTACAATTGTATCGTTATTAGCAAGAATTTATATGGTTGGGGAGGAGAATTTGTGACTGAGACAAACGTCTTGGATACGTTCATATTAGTTCAGTCTTAGTTTATAGAGGGCGCCATGTGTTTTATGTAGGAATTTCTACTCAGTTTTTAGCTTAAGATTAAACTAAACGAAACTAGCTTGAATTTAATTATTATTTGGCCGAGCTTTGTGGTAATTTAGTTTACCTTAGATTTGGGGTAAAAAAATTACCAAAAGTACCAGATGGAACACGTGGCGCTTTCTGAAAACTCGGACTGAACTAATGGGGACGAATCTAACATGGTTCAATAGTGCCTTTTTACAGTTACAAATTCTCCTCCCAAACCCTATAAATTCTTATTATTAGGGATGTGCGATACTCGAAAAATTCGAGCCGAGCCGAGTATGAAACTTGTACTCGAATTCGGGTCGCTGCTCGCGTCCATACTCGAAAAACTCGAAACCGGTGAAAATATGACATTCCATTTGACATTCCAATACACCAAATCGATCGTCTTGATGAGAGCTTTCCAGTGGTGCAGATTAAAAGTCAATAACTGAAACTATTTTCAAGTTATATCCTTAAAAATGAAAAACCATGACCCACACAGTCAGCTAATCACCATCTTTGTTCCTATTATCTTAACAAATTAAAGGGAAACTTGCAAACAAAATATTTCCATCAAATACTAGAATTCGGCTCGATACTCGAGTCTTTTGTTGCACACTCAGAATGGTTCGAGTCGAATTAAAATTTTTCTACTCGCGTATCCCTAATCATTATGATTATTTATTTCAACTAGCTGTCTGTCTCTCTTCTTCCGGAGAAACTTCAGAATATAACATGATGATGAGGGGTGGTGAATGCCAGATGCGTAAGGCTGATAACTTACCTGTTCAGCCCTTACTTTCCACTCAAAACAGTCATAAACCTGTCTAATACGTTGATATAAAACAAATTCTACCCACATTACATGTAAGTTAAAAGTTGCTGTTTGCTTACAGGTTTGCTGGAATCACCGATAATCACTTTGGAGGAATCTAAGACAATAGCCTACATTGA
Organism: Lithobius niger; assembly: GCA_023313725.1. Taxonomy (NCBI): domain Eukaryota; kingdom Metazoa; phylum Arthropoda; class Chilopoda; order Lithobiomorpha; family Lithobiidae; genus Lithobius; species Lithobius niger. Next base: position 72,307 of record JAHWFP010171218.1, read on the forward strand.
AGAGGAAGTTAGGAGACAGCTTGGAGTGAAGGTTTAATGTAATTTTTTTTTTTAATTCTGCTGTGCCAAACAAATTAACAAACCGGTACGGTCAAACTTGTGATTATTTTTGGAAATTGGTAACATTTTTCTGTTGCTAGGTACTGTATAAACTGATCATGGCTAAGTGCATAATTATTTTAATAAAAGAAACTAAACTGTTTTATTGCCTGATACTTTTCAACTATTTTAGCATGTTTACCTGTGAAGGACTGCAGTCAGGCTTCAGTTTTTGTCCCTTGCTGGCGAAACGAAACAAAAATAAAGTTTGTAACTCACTTGTAGAAAAAAAAAATGATTACAACAAAAATGTCAAATGCGCCGTTGAAGTTTCACTTTATTTGTTAAAAGGGACCAAGGTAAATATTTAAGATTTTTAATTTAAAGGGCAATTAGATCCATTTTGACATGCATGTTTTACTTTTGGATCACTTACACAATAACTAAACACAAGAATTGTGGTAAGAATACGTTACGTACGGCCGATACAACAATTTAATTACTGCTTCACCAAACCACGATACGTAGACCGCCATTGTTTTGCTGGAACGCGCAGAAATTAATGCCTACAGATAGTGCTTATCAATTTCGACTCGCAGCCGACTGAGATAGCTCTGTTTGCTGCGAGTAACTCAAGCATCGAATGGCCTTAGCTGGCCGACAGTAATGGCCGTTCCACGCTTGAGTTTCTCACAGCCATCAGAGCTATCTCAGTCGGCTGCGAGTTGAAATTGATAAGCACCATCTGTAGTCATTACTTTCTGCGCGTTCCAGCAAAACAATGGTGGTCTACGTATCGTGTTTTGGGGATGCAGTAGTTAAATTGTTGTATTGGATGTACGTAACGTATTCTTACCGCAATTATTATGTTTAGTTATGTGTAAGTGATCCAAAAGTAAAAAATGCTTGTCAAAATGGATGTAATTGCCCTTTAAATAATGAAATGTACAATTGAGAAAGTTGCATATGTTTGCCCGGACGTCGGATGCGAGTGCCCAGTGAGCCACTTTTGGTAAGCAGAACTGGCGCTGTGGGATGAACCAAAAAGTGGTGCTGTGCTTTATGAATTAAGAATATTCGTAAACCACAATACCACTTAGACAGATGCAATTTTCTCAGTTGCACATTTGATTAAATTTTAATTTAAAATCTTAAAGTTTTAGTCGTGTCCTTTTTAACAAGTACAGTGAAACTTCAATCATGTAACCTTTTTTTACAGCACAATTCACTTTTTTGTTTATAATCCTTGTACCATTTTTATCACTTGCCAAAACCATTCCTGAAATTATGGGTGAATAATTGTTGACTCCCTAGCTTTGTTAGCATTTCTTTATTCTTTTTTTTTAAATGTCACATCGCTTACTAAGGCTGTACCGAACCAAAATTTTTCAGCCGAACCGAACCAAACCGAACAACCCTTAAATAAGCCAAACACCGAATACTTCCGAACCGAACAAAAATGTACCAAACCAATCTATCTTAAACTAAAATGTAAAAACTCAGTTCACAAAGATTCATCAAAGCACAAGTTTCATAACAAATGTAGGTATTTTCCCATGGACTTGTAAGTGTTGAAACTCTGTTGAAACATAAAAAAATCTCCACTACTTTTACATTTTCCCTTATAATTCCTGAACAGTTAGAGCTAGGAACTTGTGGTTTGGACCAACAGAAAGCTGGCGAAAAAACCTTAAAAATGGTGTGTTCAAACATCAAAATCCGTCGATTAGAAGTGAAAATATGTTCGGTTTGGTATTTTGCGTTTGAAAGACCGAACACCGAACCGAACCGAACACCCTCTGTTCGGCCATGTTCGGTTCGGTTTGTTCGGTTCGGTCACTTATCGCTTACTTTGAAAATCCAAGTCCATGTTTACATCTGTTACGCTTAGAAAGAATATTCACCTGTCCGATATCCATTCACCTTTCTGATTGTTAGAAAGAAAGAATATTCACCTGTCCGATATCTATGGAAATTTTCGACAGTCTGGATTTCTCGAGTTGGAGGGGCTCAGAACTAAGGCTACACCGATACCAGATCGGTTGGCTGCCGATATTAGCGGTATCGGTAACCTTCGCTGAAATATCGATAACTCTGGAACCGTTCGAGATTACGACATGCGGTTCGCGGCATTTTGCTCAGAAAATCACTGAGCATCTTCCTTGGTATGTTTTAACTGTTGGATACGACTTGAAAAAATTTTTATTTTAATAATTATTGGACTTTTGCAGAAAACTACACCGTTGATGGAAAACGGGGATAAATTTTGGATATCGGTAAAATTTTTAAAATTGGATCGGTTTCGGATCGGTAAAGTTGGTATGGGTGCAGCCTTACTCAGAATGTGTCTTCATCACGACGGAAGTGAGCGGTGATGTAGTAGCCTGATGAAGACGGTCGTTCTTAGCGTCTCCAACTCCAGAAATCCAGACTGTCGAAAATTTGCATGGATATTGGAAAGGTGAGTATCCTTTCTTTTGAAATCTAAGTGTAACAGACGTAAACATTTATTCTTCCGTCTATGCCTTGCTGCGGGCACTTGCTGATTGGCATTGTTCGCAATTACCTTCCATAACACAGTACTACTTGGTCGGGTTTGTTCAAAAATATTGAATAGGAACCGAGATATTAATTTTGTTTTGCTGGACTGAGAACCTCAATCACATACGGTATACACTGGACTATCACAGAGTATAACTTTACACATGCTTCGGGTAAGAGAATAAACCCCGCCTAATTTTTTTCTTAAACTGGCCTTCCTATTTAGTTTTACAAGAATGGGCTAGAAGTTTTAGGTCTACCAATAGAAAAGTTTATTTAAAAGTATGATGTTCAGCGGCCACATCTGGCTGAACCTACTTTAATTGTTGACTCCATAACAATTTTGAAGGCCGACTTTTGGTTATATTTTTGTTTTTGCTAAATAATTCAAAAACTATTTGAGGTACTGACTTCTCATTAGTACCAATGGATAGCTTTCGAAAGAATGATTTTAATGGTGTATTTAACTTGATTAGTCAAAATTTCGCAGAGTTATAGATTTGGACGCGAATATAAGACGAATGTGTAGCTTTAATTGAACAAATTTGAAAAATAATACCGTCCTATATTTTGGCCAGTACGTGCAACAAGAAGTACGTAAACGTAACCAGTGCTTGAATCAACAAACTTGGAGATCACAACTCAGATGCCACTACCATCTGAGCCATCTGGGGTTTCCGGTCAGGAGTCATCCTGTAAAGAAAATCCAGATACAAGTTACAATTAAAGACTTGCAAATTAATGCCAAGCCATTCACTCACTGTCTCCAGGTTGACGGAAGCAGATTTGCTGGAGGCAACACGGCACACAATTCCATGTCTTTCTTTAAAGCAGCTAACCCAGCCAACACTTGCCTGCCTTTTCTTGCATCATCGCGCCACATACAGGGCGATTTGTTACGTGCACATCTGTAAACCACTTTAAAACACCTTTGTCAACATCGGCAATACAGTCTTAACTTTTTTCTTTTAGCTGGGTGAGGTGGCTTTTAGAAAATTCTGAAAGAACCTTGTCCCCATTTTTCGAAAAGATGCTCAGCGCGCTTGATGCAATTTTTAATTCATAACCCACATCTCCTGACTGCCTTCAGAAAAAGGAGAATACCACCAGTATTCCTTGCGAATTTTTGACAGACTGGGAACGTCTGTCCTCATCAAACACTACTACACTCTTGAAAACTGTTGTTTACATTCTCTTCATCTTTATCCTTTGAACTCGGCGTTCCAAAATGGCGTGGCCTCCGGTACTTGTTAGGCTTACTATCCCACTGATCTGTAAGAATACTTGAAAATTCTGCTCTCCGGAGAAAACGGATTCCCGGGTTTGAGGGGCCCTGCGTGTTCATAAGGGTGTGCCTTTCTCCCTAAATGCTGCTGGATTGCGAGTGACTCCAGTCTTCTCAGATGTCTGTCAAAAGGGGAACTTGATTTTAGCAGGGTGGCTGTTCTCTCCCATCCTATCTTAT
>JAHWFP010171220.1:0-27351 GCA_023313725.1 Lithobius niger
GTTACTCTTTTTACCTTTTAGGTGAACGAGGAAGAGCAGGATTATCGTCGGATGGAATTATGAAATCGATGATGGCACGATGGAAAGAACAACGTTGCCTATACCAGCAATTTTGCGGTGACGTTTTGGAAACAACAGTCACGTAAGCCAGACTTCGGTATTCGGCAAAACGACAAGGCTTACTTTAGTATGCAGTAGCGAAGGAATCATGTAGTGACTAATGGATAGTTTCAGCATAACCCACATGGAAGAGAAATGTATTGGATATGTACTGCGGCCAAAATTGCATATTTTAAATGTACTTTAAATATATTTTAAAACGCACAATTTTGGCCGCAGTACACCCAGTACGTTTCTCTTCCATGTGGAAAACACTGGTGTGAAGCATAAACTGAACACCTAACATGATGTGTCCATTATAGTCTGGCGGCAGAGCCGAAAAATCGTGCACTTTTTCATAAAAGCATGAAAATCGGCATGATGAATGTGCATGCCTGTAAGATCATTTTTAGACATGGAGACACTTCGAAATTTACCCAGGAGCCCTTAAATCCAAGATGGCGGTCAAAATGGCGGTTTTTTTTGGGCTGTAACTCCTTAACCGTCAACAAATTAAAAGCATAATGTGAAACAAAAACGTTCAGAACACAATTATGTACAAGAAATGTGGTATACATCCTTTACGTAAAAGCAACCATTCAATCCCAAAAGAGCATTTCAAGTTTAACCCCGTTAAATTGCAGGAGCCCTCTATTGTTCAATTGGTTGTTACAGTGAGGTTCGATTTCAAAGTGCTCTTGCAAGCTTTCTAATAGCATGAATTGGAAACACTTCGGATTTTCTAAAAGGTGGGGACCTATTCTTTCCATCAATCGTAATCAAAATTGTTTAGCTTAGCTAGGAACCGTCCTACAGCCATTTAAGGATGAAGAGGTAATGGCGTAGCAGCAAAAGCGTATGGTGATTTTCGAATTTAAAGTGCTCTTACGAGCAGGCTAATAGCCTGTAATGTACATGCTTAGGATATTCTTAAAGACTGGAATTCTAGTGTGTTTTTATGGGGATTTTGCTGAAACTTCCAAGCTTCCAACAGGCACAGTAACTAGTTTACAGTTCTACAATTCCACTTATTAATTTCAAATGCCATTTAAACCTTGATGGTAACACTTTTTAATTAGTGATTTGAACAATTACGGCAGCCACCTGAAAATCACCTACGGCCATTTTTTTGCAGCATTGTCGACAGCACCAGCTGGTAGTAACTGTCGTAATGAAACCGATGAAAGGGTATACTGTCAAGGGCTATCGCTTTGCTGCGTAGGTCATGTGATTGCTTTTGCACACCCATTTATTGCCGTACAAACATCATCATTCAAACAGCAGCAACTGGCCCCCATCCTTGTAGCCATTCTGATTGCATGAGAGCAACATGTGTTGACGTCCTTGTTTGTACTCCAAGCTAACAGCTATAAGGGCACGTTTACTCAACCACTCGCTTTTGCATTTTCGCAGCTAAAAGCTAGAAATCACCTCAAATTCGAACATGACGGTGGTTTTATGTCTGCCGCCTCGCAACGAAAACAGCAAATAACGTGAGTTCAGAGGTGTTTGGGAAAATTGTTTCGTCATGAGGAATTCTTTATATTATTGTCACGGATTATAAGACTGCAAGTATTTACTCAAACGATGTCGGATTTAGCTAATCCATTTAGCGTTGTTACCATGGCAATCTCACCTTTGCCATCACGATTGAGTTCTAGCTGTGAGAATGCAAAGGCGAGTCGTTGCGTACAACGAAAATAAATGCACGGGACATTACCTGATAAGTCATGTTGTCAGCTGCCGATCCAATAGTGTAAATTCGTAAAATTGCAAGGAAAATAGCCCCAAGACGAATTAGTTTAAAGATATAGTTAGAATCAGCCTTTTCTACTATGAATGCAAATAAACTGGTGCAAAGCGTGGTAGTGTGAAACAATAAAGCTGCAGTGATTGGAACGCCAAAAAATTCCTGAATGGCAGTTGACATTTCGTAGCATTCTTGATAACGATTCTGAACGGGAGATAAAAATTTGCCAATTGATGATTTTGACGAAGACATAATTAGTTTGAGTTCATCAGCCATTGATGAGAAGCACTCAGCACTTAAGGCAGCTATAGCAGTGAAACTGACCACAGTAAAAATTTCCGCAATGTAAGCGATAATAACCTGCATACTCATAAGACATTTTTCAAGAATCGTTAGCTTGGTATCGATTACTAATACCGCTACAAACAATGCGATTACAGCCAAGTTGAGAACAGTCTGGCCGAATATTTTGAGTATGAAATTTCTTTTGTGTAATCTGTAACGGTACTGACCCTCTTGCTTGATAAGTAACACAAGCAGCTCCCAAAACATTTTCTCATTTACGTTATAGTAAACGACGATCACCCAGGCAAACACTATTGAAATGAACCCACTCAGGTGGAAAACAATTTTGTCAAATTCTGGCATTTCTTCAATGGTGGACTCTGGATTCTTGAACATAAAATAAACAACCGGAGCAAAAACACAAACCGTCAATACAGCCATCTTATAGAGCCACGATAGAACACACTTTCGATTCAGGCATCCACGAATAGGATTATCTGTTTGGGGCTTCCATGAAAGAAGGCCAAATATCTGCCCTAAATTGATCAAAGGCCCACAAAACTGGTACGCAGAATAACTCGAAAGGTCCTGAAAACTGAGGTCTTGTTGGCGCAAAGCGGCTTTCCTCACAATTCCCACAGAATTCATGATAGTTGCTTTAAAGTGGCTTCCTGCCTGATGCTAGCAGTGCTCAGTGCACTGATATAGAGGTGGTTAAGCTTTGCAGACCCTAAGTCACCGGAAACCCACTTTTCCGCTCGTCTGCGAGACTCTGAACGAAGATTGATCTTCGTGAAGAAGAGTGGGTGTGAATGCTGTTGTGAAACACAGGAAAATGTCACTCACCGTTATTGTTCGAATACAATTCAAATGTCTAACAGCTCCGAGGCTTAATTTCGTGGTGGATGCAGTGAATCTATTCGCTATATTAGGCCACTGCAGAAAATGTACCGTATACCACGTATTTATAACAAGGTAGCTGAAAAGTCGGTGCACTTTATGCAGATAATTGCCAAAATACTGAGTTTTTTTTTGCGTGGATCACATAATCCCCTTACTTAATCCCCTAAAACAACTTGAGGATGCATAGAAATTAGAAGTTGAAGTGCATCGGTTTGATAGCGTAAAAATTGAACCTGGAAAATTATTTGTAGAGTTTACCCAACCAGCTAAAATGCAGATAGTTATGAATTACTTTTTCTCTAAGTAAAAATTCACTGACCGTTTGACGTTGAAGTGTTAAAAGCACTAACGGTTAGACGTCGGTTAAAGCCACCTCGTTTTGTTGTTTGTGAAATAGGTTTGCACACAGCATTAACCCTCAAATAATTTCCGATAAGTGGCTAATTTCCGTACATGCTGAAAACACACTTACTAATAGTGTCTCACATCGATTTTCCCTTTTAACAACAAACTAGATGTTGAGAGCTACTTCACGAAGGGTCTACAGAGGCAAACACATCACATACTAGCTGTCTAACAACGTTATTGATGGACAAGTTTTTTTTAATAATGAGAGTGCAGTTTGTTGGTAAAACCATGGAGTGACGCATGTCAGCAACGACTCTTTAATTGACTTAAATTGACGCAGCTCAACACAATGCATTTCATCATTTCTCTTTTCGAACTATATCAACAAAAATGTTGCAAACACTTGACTAATCGTACTTTTTGTGTCAGATATGTGATTCGATGTTGTGTATCACTCTTACATGTCAGCTTATTATAAGGATGGACGTATTTCCAAGGATGATAAAAAGTTTGTTTATTTAGAAAGATTTGTGTTTTTTAAATAAATTTTTAATTAAAAAATACGCTTTTAGAGCCCCATGTTCCAACTGTTGATCCTATAGGAACATTGTGCTGTCAAAATTTCAAAGCGATTAAGTGGATATTCTCTATGAAGATTAATTGTGTTGACCTTTTCCAAGAAGACATTCGTTTTGCCTCTCAAATGCAAAGATAGGGTTTCAGTCAGTAGGTCCTTAGCCGACTTATTTAGCAGGGGGTGCATGCCTGTGGTCGTGGGTGTAGTAAGTGGCAGGTAGAATTGCAGAGAGCAGCAGCGGGGCACGCATGTTTTATACCGTCTGAATCCAGTGTTTGGGCCTACGTCTGGACTGGGCTGTATTCTTGTTTTCACGGTGCGCGTTCTCTCGTATCTCCAGAATGGGCACGGCCTTTTGTCCTGTCACAAGCATCGACTTGGGTGGGCAGGATCCCCACTTTGCTGTGAGTGCCGTGTCGATGAAACGGTTCCTTACCTTTTGCTCCATAGACCGCCGGTTTGCTAGACAGCGGACTAGGTTGAGTATGTGGATACGTCCGGGTCACTCTCTTTTACCCCTGATTGTTGCTACACCTGTAGGAGTACTGATCTTCGCCACCTGCGTGCTGTGTTGCAACAGGCGTGCATCTTTGACTGCCTCAGTGCACCTCTGTATTGGCTATATTCAATACCTTCCTAATCGACCGAACAGAGCGAATCAAACGCACCACTGTTGGTGACAGTTTGGCTCATTCCCTACTAATAGACATGTTGATGCGGCTTGCATGACGTCAACCATCGTCAGCGATGAATCTGTTTCCGGCAAAACTGTTACCTCACGCATGCTCAAACCCCGACAACAGGGAACCACCTCCCCCAGATGGTTTGCAATTTGGCATTGTTCTCGCCTGGTAACATATATTATCCAATCCTGGTCAACTCCATTAGCCAGGTCTGGTCACGGTGAAGGTATTACATATCGAATACGCTGCTGAGCTTGTTGAGTTTGCTGGGCTGTTATTGTAGTTTATGAAGGTACTGAGTGGCTGACGCAACATCACTGCGCACGCGCGATGTCGAGTTCGAAGCCAAACTGTCTGTAACAGTGATGCGTTTTGTTCGTTCTGTTCGGTCGTTTAGAAAAGTACTGATTGTCTATCCCATCGTCTGCTTCCCCTACCTCTGTGCCTCTACTCCCCAGCTTCGTTTGTATGCATTTTGGAGTTTGCTGTATTTGGGAGCACAGTGGGCCTCTCTTGTACACAGTGGGCCTCTCTTGTACACGGTAGTAGTTGGACATTTTGGTGGTAGCTGTAGAGCTTAGTAGTATACGGTCAACCAGACACTTGATGCAGGTACTGAATGTTGATCTTGGACTTTATGGCTTGTACACAGTGGGTCTCTCTTGTACGCAGTGATCCTCTCTTGTACATGGTGGTCCACTGTTGTTCTACGGTATCAGCTGGACAGTTGCGCAGATACTACAGGTTTTGCTTGATTTCTAGATTTTGTTGGTTTTTGTACTGGTCACTGTGGTGTTGCGGCCAGTGTGATTTTGGGGCGAACGGCTTCGGGCCAGGGTCCTGTAATAAAATAAAATCAAATCAATCGTTAAGTTTTCGGGAGAAGAAAGACCCTGTGTTGCTCGTGCTCTTATCGATTTTGGCATGTCAAAGCTCCTAAGTTTTCCGCTTGTATTTCTCCAGCTAAATTGTCCCTATCATCGACGTGGTACAGATGACCTCGTTTGGGTTCGTGCTCCCTAAAAACCACCAACAACAACATCGTTGAGTTTTGGTTGCCGAATGGTTTGCCGTATAAAGTACTAGATTCGTAATGGACACAAAACTGAACGATGTCATTTGTCACGACGCAGTTTGTCGCAGTTTTTTTTAATTCAAAAATTTATTTTGCGTTGGAGGGTATTTGGAGTCGAGCAACAGTGCTTTAAAGGGGGATTGCCACCAAACGACAATCTGCAGCATCTACAGCCGTTAGCTGCTGTCCAGTTCTGTCTAGCCCTTACTTTCAATAGGCTAAGGATCACACAAATAAATTTTTGTTAAACATCAAACAAGCCACGCCCTTCCTTAATTATTGAGTGTATAGTTGGTGCGCCCACGTGCACCAGAAATCAAGTGATAAAGTTAAGCCTAATGACGCTTTTTTTCTATTTATCGACAGTTTTGAAATGCAGATTTTGAACCGCTAGCTGGGCGCCATCGAGTGACAGTGATATCGTTAACTGAGACCGCTTCCTCCTTGGCTTACGTGGACGCACCAACTTTACATTCAAGAATTACGGATGGCTTGTTTGCTGTGTGAAAAGAAATTTCTTTGCACATAACTCCGCTTATATAGAACTACTCTCGTATGCCCAGAAGGTGTACGAGAGGTTTTGAATTCTCCATCTTGTTTGACAGATTGAAGGCTCTGGACAGCGTTTCAGCAACCATTTTGGGTTTAGGAAGGGCAGAGGAGCATATGATGCTGTCATGTTTCTTGAGCCAGGAATTCGGGAGACCTTGGGTGAATGGGCAATACGCAGTCACGGTCTACTTGGACATCAAGGCTGCATATGACAAGTCATATGTTGCGTGGGCCGGCCACACCTTGTCTGCTCTTGGTGTGACCAAGGTGTTGAGAGAGCTCTTCTGGCTCTTCTGGGCGCCCGGTTTTTTGCGACCAGGACGGATGGGCACTGGTCTGGTGATAGGTTCACAACCTGGAGTCTCCTTTAGGGAAGCTGGTCGAGTCCGGCTCTTTTTGGAGTTGCGATTGATGCTGTGTTCTCCGAGGTGAGCACCCTGACCAATGTGGTCACGTATGTGGACGATGGGGTTGTTTTGGTTGTAGGGTCGAACCACAGTGTGTTGTCCTTACGATGTTTTCTCCTAGCAGTGTTTTGTCCTCACGATGTTTCGTCCGCGATGTTTAGTCCGGCTATGTTTTGTCCTGCGATGTTTAGTCCGGTCACCGGTATAGGGTATCCAGGTTGCTCTGATTGTGGGTCTGCAGGTTGTCTCTAGCTGTTTTCCCATCGACTCCGGTGTTGGCACTCCAGGTTGAAACCGGGGAACAACCGGCTGTCGTGCATGCTAAGGAACTTTTATCCTTGGTTTCTTTGAGAGCCGTTGCTAGGGTATCACACCAACCCTCTTACCAGGGAGGTCTTGGTCTACATGACTCTCAGTCCAAGGGTTCGTGAGCTGTTAGGGTGGCCCAGCCTTGGTGCACCCCTGCTACTTGATGACAGGTTGGGGTAGTTTCCAGTTCCAGTTCTTCTCCACCCGCCGTGCGAGGCTGCCGTAGGGGCTATAGCAGATTCGGAGCGTGCACCTGCTGTGTCCTCCTGGAGTCAGGACGCTGTCCAGGTTATTGCAATGCCTCGCTTATTGCGGACCAGTGGGAAGGAGGTGTCGGAATTTGCATTCCGTGATTACGCGTGGAACGCAGCTACCACTTCCCTGGCTACTGTCCATCTTTGTGAGAGAACTTGTGGCGATCTCGTTGGCACCCTGGATTTGGGCCATGGCATTGGTTTGCCTAGGTTCAGTCTTTTCTGGCTCGGAGACCAGCATAGCTTTTCTAAGAAGTTGTTTCAGGTCCTTGGATGTTGCGCACCCTATTGCTTTGGAAATTGCGTGGAAATTCGTCGGTGCCTGGCAGTCCGGTGTTGTGATTTCGATCCAGTGGACGCCTGTGCATACGGGCGTTTTGGGGAATGAAGTGCTGACACGCTTGCCAAAAACGGTAGAGTAGCTGGTGGTAGAGTGGTCAGGTTCCCTTTGGCTCCGAGGGAACTGCGCCCTGTTGTGGCTTCGGTGTCCAGGAAAGACTGGCAGGCGAGGTGGGAGGCTGGGATCACAGTCTGTGTATTTGCAGGTATCTCTGTCACTCTGCCGGTTTTTCTTGTTCGTCTGCCCTGGCGTGATGCTAGGCTCTACTCCAGGCTGCGGGCATACTAGTTCCGCGTGAGTTGACGTCGTGACCCAGTCTACATTGGCAGTGCGCAGAGGAGACGGTCAGTCACTTCTTGTTTTCCAGCCTGTGCTGGGCGTCTCTTCATCGTTTGCCCCAGCATGACAGTGTTGAGTCCTTGTGTGATGTGCTGAGTGTGCCCTCATGCTGCAAACGCCCAGCTGTCTAAGCGTTCAGTCGTTAGGTTCTCCTAAGCGATGGGCTGGTTTGTGTACTGAGCGAGTTGTGGCGCCGGGTGGGAGTCGGATTGTGGAATGGGACTGTGGCTGTGCTGGGGGCCTCTGCTGATCCTACTCACTTTGCTCACGTTTGCTTTCCTGTTTGTGTCTGCGGCCCCAGTGTCAGTTGTGAGGTGTTATAGAGCATTGAGTTGCGAGGCGAAGGTGTTGTCTGTTCCAGTGAAGCGACACGGGGACTGTGGGGACCGTGAGCCATATATTGAATTCTGTTGGTGTTGGAGTAGTCTGTAATTTATTACTTTACCTGTAAGGTACTGTTACTGCACTGTTACTGCACTGCACTCCTGTTACTAATCATCCTGACCTTGGAATCCGTATTGATAATGCTCTAAATTTCAATCTTCACACTGAAAATGTCATCTCCAAAGTCTTTCGTAAAGCCCATTTTGTACTGAAGCGTTTCTCCAACCTTACACCCTCCCTGTTTGCTATTTTATATAAAACCTTTCTCCTCCCAGTCTTTGGTTACTGCTCCAAAATTTGTCGTCCCTACAATCTTTACTCACTTAATCGTCTTGAAAATTGCCAACGTCGTCTTACCAAAATGGCGTCACACTATTCGTTCGTTATCGTGTTCCGATCGCCTAATAAAACTTGGAATTTCCTCCATTCATGATCATTTTCATCGTGGCGACATGATACTTACCTACCAACTTATTCACAATCTTCTTGATATGGACCCTGTTCTTTCCCTCATTCCAAATGTCAACTTCACTCGTGGCCACCCACTCCGTATTTCTGGCACTGTATCTCGGACTAAACTAAGCTTTCACTTTTTCACGGAAAGGGTTGTTCAACCCTGGAACTCCCTCCCTCAATCTGTTGTTTGCGCTCCTTCACTCAACGATTTCAAATTTCACTGTGACGCTCTAGTTGCTTAACTTCTTTGGTTTTTTTTTTTGGGGTGGGGGGGGGGGGGGGGGTTGTTTCGTGCACCGACAATCTCTATTTCTATTTCTATTTCTAAGGTATCTCTAAGTTAGGTTAAGGTTGAGCGAACGGCTCGGGGCCATGTAAACTCATCCAATAAACTAAACTAAACTGCATAGAACTAAACCATGCGCAATGGCTGTTTGCTGTGACGTCACTATGAGTTAGCCAATGACGAACGAGAACAACGGCTGTATGGCCTTCTGATTGGACTAGCCCAGTCACGTGATGTGCACGTCACAGCAAACAGCCATGACGCGTGGTATAAATAATCGTACACGAACTAGATGCTGCAACCTGTCATTTGGTGAACCTGCCATTTTGGGGAGCCTCTCACTCGTCCTGCTCTCCCCCACTCACGCCTCCACCAAAACCATTGTTGCAATTCAATCTCGTTTATGTGTTAAAAGAGGACTGAGATCGTGGAGTTGGGTGATGACGCGACAAAACCATGGAAGTGAACTACCCGTCATCTACTCTTTCTTGTTCAACAGAGGCGTCAATCACCTCAACTAATTTAATTGTTTGACCTTTCGTCGTCTTAGCAACGTGGCCGAAAACGTAGAGGAGAACGAATCCATGAATTAGGCACCATGTCTTACCTAGTAATCAGCATTTCCGTTTTCGCAGCAGTCGTTTTAATGGTTTTGTTTTGGAAGTAAATTTAGCTGCCATGCGTGAACAAGGGCCGTATGACATATTGTAAGTATCCTTCTTGGACAATATTGATTATTTATCTTCACCATCCAAAGACCTAATGGCGTGTGTTGTAGGCCTTATTGGATCTACTACAGTGCTATGCCTAGAAAACAATGTTATTTTTTTTTCTTGTTATTGTTTTTGTCAGAGCATTGTTTGTCGGCGTTTCAAATTTCATTGTATGACGTTTGGGTAATTATCTAGATTAGGGGCACTACGCCAAATCACTTAATTTTTGTACTAACCGACGCTACTCTTCATCCTAACACCATTTCGCATCACAAAACCTGGGGGAAAAGGGTGTAAAGTTGTAAAAAAAAAATTCAAAAGACGGAAAATGCTAGTCACATACGTGTTAAAGCAGCGGCGGCAACAGCCATATTGTGAGGGAAGAAGGGTAGCCAGAAAACCCGATTTGCACCTCACTAAAATTTTACGGAAACGTAACCTACCCAAACCTAATCTAACCTAACCTACCTAACCTAACTGACAATAACAACAAAACCACACGAAACTGGCAATAACAAAACGAAAGAAAAATTTCCGCAACGTTTGTTGTTGTGAATTCGGGTTTTCCGGCTACCCTACTTCCCGAATCAAACGGCTCACAGTATGGCTGTCACCGCCGTAGCTTTAACGTGTCTGTGACTAGCAGTTTATGTCTTTTGAATAATCTTTTGAGAAGTTTATGCACGTTTTCCTCGGATTTTGTGATGCAAAATGATGTTAGGATGAAGAGTAGCATCAGCACAAAAATTAAGTGATTTGGTGTGGTGCCCCTAATCTAGATAAAATGTTCAACTTTTTAGCTTTACGGTTTTCTATCGACGGTAGGGATAACCTATACTTAAGCTTCTTGGCTCATAGTACCACTGAGATAATTTTTAATTATTTTTTTAATTCAGAAAATGCTTCAGGGCTATGGGAAGCCCAAAGGCTGCTCTGCTCCGCCAATTCGTGGTGCTGCTAAAAAAAAAAAATTTTTTTTAATTAAAAATTTTTTTTATGCGGTAATTATTGTCTTTTGCGTGTTTGTGTCTTTGTCGTTTAATTACAATTCCAATTCTGCATTCTGATTCTGTACTGTGCAGGGCCCTAGCAGGGCTCTTGAAGGGCCCCTCATAAACCAGCTCCCCTAATGGTCCGTCCCAGGATTCCACGCCAGAATCATTAGTTTTTAATTTTGACCAAAACGGATCCACATTGTATGACAAATTTGATGACGGATCGGCAGCTTCTTTTCATTTTTAACCAAATGGAAGGACAATTTTGGACCCACTTTTCCGTATTTTACTCGTTGATGAGTTGTGGTTGGACAAAATAAAGTAACCCACAATTTTTCATGACTCTCTAAGGCCTTGAAAAAATATTAAGCCCGCCCCTACATTTTGTTTTTAACATACGTGGTGTTGGCCAGGTTGGGGCGGGGGAGGAGGGGGCTTTGCATAAAATGAAAATACGACCTACAATTTTTCATGACACTCTAGTCTCTGAACAAAAACCTTGACCCCCCCCCCGGCCTAAGGTACACATTTTATGACTCATCCCCTCACCCCAAAGTAAGGGTTATTTGTGACTACTCAAGAGATACCTGTGGTTGATACTCAACAGCCAAATGAACAGCAAATACGCAAAACAAATCACATTTTTGTAAAAAATTTGAGTTAGATTGCTCTACATACATTTGTTGTAGGATGTAAACTACAACCATTTCTATCTGTGCGAAAAGAGTGAAAACTCGCCTGTGGGCCAAACAAAATTCTTGATTATGCAAATCAAGTTAAATCCCGTGCAGCGTATCGAACAAACCAAGTTAAATCCTACCACTTAGGAAAAAAAAACTTAATGACCTTGTTGGACTTAGTAAAAAAAATCCGCATAAACCGAGGAGGGTGGGGGTGTTATTACATTTCTGAACTGTACAATTAACTCGAAGCATTTTTCCCTGTGACACCACAAGTGTGTGTTAGTTCGGAATTTAGTATCTTACGGTGGGGATATCCAGTTGAGGTCTAAACTAGCCTCGGATTAGCTTAATCCTGGATCTAACTAACCCTCGACCTGGGAGTTAGTGGACTGCAGAAAAAAGTTGGTGATATCCATGCTGGACTAAGTTGGGGTTTCGTTAGCTCTTTACTCCTTAGACCTCGACCTTTAGGCTAAATTGGCCCTCGATATACTTATGTTAAAATGTTGTTAAAGTTCAGGAATAACGCTAATCTTGGATGGATATCACCGCTTTTTACATCTCGGGGCTAACTACTCAGTACTAAGTTAACCCTCGACCTACAGGCTAGATTTTGCTTAGCCCTCAACTTATTTCGTGATGGATATCAACCATTTGCCCTTATTACCGAGGCTAACCCAAGGATTAAGTTTAAACCTCAACTGGATATCCCCACCGTTAGAGTTATAGGTGTCTCCCGGACTTCATTTTTATGTTGTTTTGTAGTCACCTGGCCTATTTTGCAGATAGCGACGTTCAAATGTCAAAACTAACCTGACTTCATTAGCTGGATGTTGCCTTAATCATTATTTAGGGGAATTAATCATAAGTTGTGGTGAACTAAAAGACTTGACCATAAAACGAAACCTAAGAGCACACGCGTAAGGTTGTTTTTTATAGAAGTTTAAAAAAAAATACATTTTGTTATAGTAGTTGCTGGTGCATCAGAAGCAGTAGCGGCCAACAGACTTTCTGAAGACTAAACATAGTAATGTTACTAGAAGAAGGAAAGGAGCCTCGGACTTTTAATACTATTCCGTACTTTGCACTTGTACCACGAAATGGCGACACAACATGGCAAAGTCTTATAACCGAACCACAAACTAATGCGTATCTAGGACTAAACGCTCAGGTAGGTTACTTTCTTGTATGAAGTATAGGAAAATTCTATAAAGGTGAGAATTTAAAGATGTTTACGATTCCACAATTTACGACTGGCTTCTGGAGTCGGTCGTTAAGCTAACTGTAAGGGGCACTGCAGATACACGTGGAGGTAAAAACAGCCTTGTTTGTCAAGCCACTGCTGTGAGCTGATTCCTTGGACCTAACAATTTGGCCATTTAAAAAAAAAATTAGTTGGCGGATGCTGTGAGAGCGGATTTTTTGGAACTAGAAATATGGTAATTTTTTAAAATTAGTTGGCGGATGCTGTGAGAGCGGATTTTTATTGGACCTAAAAATATGGTCATTTTTAAAAATTAGTTGGCGGATGCTGTAAGAGCGGATTTTCTTGGACCAAAAATATGGTCATTTAAAAAAATTAGTTGGCGGATGCTGTGTAAAAATATAGTCATTTAAAGTTGGCGGATGCTGTGAGAGCGGATTTTTCTTGGACAAAAAAATATGGTCATTTTTTAAAAATTAGTTGATGGATGCTGTGAGAGCGGATTTCGTGGACCTAAAAATATGGTCATTTTTTAAAAATTAGTTGGCGGATGCTGGGAGAGCCGCTTTTCTTGGACCTAAAATTATGGCCATTTCAAAAAAAAATAGTTGGCGGATGCTGTGTGTGAGAGCAGGGTTTTTTTTGGACCAAAACTACGGTCATTTTTTTTTAATTTGTTGGCGGATGCTGTGAGAGCTGTGCTCCGGCAAGTTCCTCATCATAGTTAGCAAAACGTTTGAAGTCCGCCACGGCCTTAAGTATACACAAAGTTTGATCTCAATTTGATTTCCCGATTTGGAAGAAATCGTCTGGACAGACATAGTAACGAATTAAGTCGAGTAATGAATCCCGACGAGTGGTGGAAAAAATTTACAATTCCTCATTTGTAAAAAAAAAATACGTTGTGTGGAAGTTTCAATTGTTTTTGTAGTATTTAGTCGTCAAGTACAAAAGTATCGTCGCCGTTGTCCTTTACATTGCTTTATAGCGTCCGCGGCCTATCTTGAGTTCGCCGCGGAACGAACGCAGATAATCGACTGTACGTTTTTGGTGGCAGAGTGCCTTGTTGATATCCAAGATGGTTAAAAAAACAATGGTGGCCATCGACTAAAGTCGCCCCCTCCAGGGAGACGTAGCCGCTCATAAAATACTTGATACGACGTGCACAAAATAGTGAGTTTATTTCGTTTGTGTACCTACGCTCACTCAATTTTTTTAACGGTTTCTCCAACTTACTGTAACAATACTATGGTGATATCAATTTTTTTTTTTTAATTTATGTGTTAGCTTCTACTGGCTACTATAGGCTACATAATTTTCGTAGAGTTTAGGCAACTTAACCATCAGTCAAAAATCTCATTTTGCTTGCGTTTCTCTTTGACTCTGCTGGTGCGTCTTCTACTTTTACTGATTTGGCCCTCTAGGCTCATCTGGTTGGTTTGCGTTGTGTGCTCTCACCCATTTTTCTCCCCAGGGGTGGCACGATAATCGATAATTCGATATATCGCGATAATTTTTTTTATCGATTATCGTATCGCACTTTTTCTGATTTATCGAATTTAGCAGAAAAACCCGATGTTTAAATTGTCATACCTTAGAAACCGTAATAGCTAGAAACAAGCGGCTTGCGGCGTCGCGTGCTCTCCAACCAAGTGTTGCGATACTGGTGCTAGCTAGCCACTTTAGCCGATTGAAGAGCAAGTTTAATGTAAACAACATTTAAGCATTGAGTATCAGCACAAATGCTAAATTGTTTCTACATGGTGAGGAAGTAATGAACAATGGTAAAATGGCAAGCGCATTTTCATGTCTACTGAATGGTGTATGCCAAACAATTCACATTCGTGAAGGTTACACCGTAGGCTTCAGTTAAGTTTTTTTTTTTTTTTTAATTGACAAAATTAAAATGGTTATTCCATCCTCAAAATTTGTTTTATCGTGATATCGGTTATTGCGACAATTTTAAAAATTGTATCAGTAATAATATAACGAGAGCGTAGTTTTTTATCGATAAATTTTCTCAACCAACAGTTGCATTCCGAAGCTGAAAAAATACAGAGCACTTGCACGAGGTGTTTTTGTCAGCTTGGGAATGTAACGAGTGGTTAAGAAAATTTATCGATACTTAAACTACGCTCGAGTTATATTTGAAACGAGAATATACCGCCTCCCTTAAACATCAAGTTTAAAATGAAACTTCAACTTGCACAACTTGTACTGCATTGGTTTCTCGTTGAATTCACAATTCTTGTTTGCACGAAATGATAAAAGCGTACAAATTGTAGCCACATGCACTCACTGGTTCGTTTAGTATCTGTAGGAATCCTATTTTCTACTGTCGTCTCCATAAATAATGTAATTCTGTTTCCCCCAACGATCTATCACGAACTTAAGCGAAACCGAAAGTAATTCCCTGTGAAAGCAGGCAACTGTTAGGACGCTTCAATGGAAGTAAATATGTGTTTTATTGTTGATCAAAGTGTTACTCATAGATTTAAAATAGATTATGATCCGTAACAATACTAAGTTTTACGATAATTGTTATTAATTTATTTCTACTATTTTCGGTTAAATCAAGTACCGTATATCACTACGGCACTGGGGTTGCCTCGATCGCCATGCTTCTCATAGTATTGGCGATAGGCCTAACCCATAGATTAGAAAGTTAACTAGATATACCGTCTCACTTCCTCCCGTCCTACGCGGAACTCTAGCGGTAGTTGCGGCTACTAATACCTCAGCTAATGCGTTTGCTTTCGAAGCAGCACGAAGGCAAAGCATTAGCAGAGGTGTTAGTAGCCGCAACTACCGCTAGAGGTCCGCGTAGGACGGGAAGAAGTGAGACGGTATATCTAGTTAACTTTCTAAACTATGGCCTAACCAGAACGGCGTTACAGGCTTCGGTGGACAGCTAACTTCTGTTACTATGGTAACCAAAGTTTAAACGCACATCGCCGAGATGTTAAATAATGTATCACTTGACTGTTAGGTACGTCGTATACGCTTAGAAATTGATTTAGACCTGCCAAATGCAGTTCTTTCATACTTTGTTTATGCGGCATAAGCCGCGGTACAAGACGAGTCGAACGTTAATTCAAGATGGAGGGTGACGCCGATAGTTTAATCTGATCAAGGCTGCCTATACGTAAAGGCTTAACGCTCTGTTTCACGTAGCATGCTAGACGCGTCGTCCAAGCGTTGCACTGAACTGAAAGCACGAAGAACGAAAAACCCCAATCGTATCATTGATTAGTGTTAGCGGTATGCACAAAAACGTGATCTTCTCATTATTAGATTTACCGGTGTTGCAGCGTTAAACGAACATTATTTTACGGTAATGGTGACTATTCTTGAAGTCTTCGGATGACTTTCTGCTACGTCAAAGGATTGTTTAACACAATTTAATGAGAATTGAAAACGCCGTAGCGTATCATACAGTACAACACACACGTACCTTGGTTGCTCTTCTGCTTGAAATTCATGAAATTAAACCTCCCGGAGGCTTTGTTTTGTCGTCAAGTGAACAAAGAGGTACGTAGCGTGAAGCCATTGTTGTTAAAGTTTAATTATTTGGTGTCAATGCAGTATTTTAAGTTAAAAATCCGCGTATCGCGTGTCACACATACCTCAGTCCGCATGTTAGGGCAGTTCATTTTTGGGGTGTAAGTAGCGCGACTGGTGGCAGAATCGGTGGCTAACTGGACGACGCGCCGAATTTCTAACGTTAAGCCTTTACGTCTAGGTAACCTTGATATGATAGAATACCGTGTGGTCGTTTAATCGCTGTTAAGGAGGCGTGATTGGCTTGTGGCCGCAGTTTATTGGCTTCCCATTGGTTGATTATTGTTATAAAATTATGAAGGTATATTCTCAGGACAAAAACTTTCTGTATCGTGCCATCCCTACCTGCACTGCGTTTTTCTGCTGGCCATTTTTCTAGCTCTTGATCTGTGCACTTGTTGTACTATGGGACAAGAAAGTACGGGTACAAATAACCAATATGTTGGTGTGACCTTCCTTTCATATTCTTGTTTCCTTCCTTCTGTAGCAATACCCACGGATTCGAGACAAAGGTCTTAGGGGAAGCACAATGATTAACGGCATGTGTTACACTCGTTACAATAGACAGGATTGTGATGTTAAGGAGGAATTGGGCAAGGAGGAAGGCTGGTCTTACGCTGACGTGCTGCATCAAATTGGAAACGATGCTGCAGAATCTGCAAAGGATACTGGTGAGTTTTAAGCTAGCTAAGGTGATTTCGCTTTTAACTGTTTTGTTGCTCACTAACATTCTCAATTGAATTTAGATTTGTTAGACGCCACTTTTTTTTTGAAGCTGCGAACACAAGTTAAGGAGGAAGTTCGAACCAGTCATTCCTAACGACTTGACTCGTCGGTGAGGTCCCCTCTTTGAGAGACATAGATTGCGGGCAGCACCACTCATAAAGTGGGTCCGTGGCACTACACACACAAAAATATGTAAAGGACTGGCGGATGGAAGCCACTTACAGTACTTTGACTAAACATTAACGACAATGACGAAAAGTATTTGCTCGGCGCAGTGACGGACACACTGTGTAGGTTATCTTCCTGGCGAGGTAGGGCAGCAGGCAGGTAGCACGGTCTCGATGCAATGATTATTGTGCGAGGTGCGGGAAGAGGACATTGCTGATCACTGAAAAAACGGCAAAGGCTATGACAGTAGTCTATATGTGGGAGAGAACTATGACGTCAGCTCTGTCTGTGTGGGGAATGGGGTGCAAAACCAAAATCGGCATGTAGGGTCAAGGCTGGCTCGAGTGGCATACGTCTTTGTACTCTTTTTCACCAAGTCATTGTCGCAGTCTGTGGCACAGTTCACTAACGTGCAAGACTACCTTTATTTAAAAGACTTAACGCTCGGTTTCACGTAGCATGCTAGACGCGTCGTCCAAGCGTTGCGCTGAACTGAAAGCACGAAGAACGAAAAACCCCAATCGTATCATTGATTAGTGTTAGCGGTATGCACAAAAACGTGATATCTTCTCATTATTAGATTTACCGGTGTTGCAGCGCTAAACGAACATTATTTTACGGTAATGGTGACTATTCTTGAAGTCTTCGGATGATTTACTGCTACGTCAAAGGATCGTTTAACACATTTTTTATGAGAATTGAAAACGCCGTTGCGTATCATACAGTACAATACACACGTACCTTGGTTGCTCTTCTGCTTGAAATTCATGAAATTAAACCTCCGGAGGGTTTTTTTTGTCTAGTGAACGACGAGGTACGTAGCATGAAGCCATTGTTGTTAAACTTTAATAATTTGGTGTCAATGCGGTGTTATAAGTTTCAAATCCACCTATCGCGTGTCACACGTACCTTTCACAGTTCAGTCCGCATGCTAGAGCAGTTCATTTTTGGGGTGTAAGTAGCGCGACTGGTGGCAGAATCGGTGGCTAACTGGACGACGCGTCGAATTTCTAACGTTAAGCCTTTACATCCTGGTAGCCTTGTAACGTGGATTGGTGAATTAGGTTGGAAGGATGGAGTCAGGTAGATGGTTTGGCCACCAAACTCCCTCAAAAACGGACAAATCCTGACCACCTCTATTCTGGAATTTATGTTGAAAGTTTGAACATTAACTCTTCCCTGCAGGTGAGCAATTATAGGAGGAGGGGGGGAAGACCCTTTGCCGTGTACCTCAGAAGGGAGTTAAGGGAGGCGTCAAGAAATCCATCAAACCACTGTCAGATTGGTTGCTGGACGTGCCTTGCACAAGCCTAGATAGTACCACTCTATGCTCATCTGCCTAGGAGGGTGCCACCGATTGATGGAACCACCAGAATTTCTTCGAGAAACAACGCGAGAAGGTGTGCTTTTTGGATTGCAGACAGGACTGGGGGTGTCTACATATTTCCAATATAGGACACTGTAGTGCTCCAAGGTGTAGTGTCACAGAAGAGATATGGAATTCACTATTAAGCGACCCATGAGGACAGTGTCTGCGTGTGTTTCTACTGTGAGTGTGAAGAAATCCCCCGACCACAAAAGAGACACTCAAACAAGAGTGCAGAGTGGTTAATTTCTCCGTACGGGTAAAATAAATGATTGAATCTAACTTTTCGATCGTAGTGCGTTGGTAGGTGATTGTAACTGTTACCAGGTTGGTCTTCTTTCTCTTACTTGGGCTACATGGTCCACATTAGAGAACTGTGCTATTAGACGGCGACAATGAAGTGCTGGCTAGTAGTGTCAGGATGGGAGAAGCGAGCCTGTAGCTTTGGCCAAACTTGTTAATATTGGCTTTGCACTCCATGAAATACAAGGGCCCAGTGAAATGAAAGGACCTACTAGGAAGCCAACATTTCTCGTTCCCCTTGATATAACGTGTAGGCAATCCTTGTTCACGGCTAAGTGCTGCACCCCAGCTGAAGGCCCAAGAGCTGGTTGACAATCGGAAGACGTTGCCAATGCTTAACCCCTCAGCCCACTTTTTGGGCACGGCCCATTGCGATAGCTTAGATCGGGATTCTGTTGTTTGAAACATTATAAATACAGTGGTTCTGGCACTAGATCTCCAGTTGGTGTGTGGCATCCATCCTAACAATTGTTGGACCCCCTGAAGTTCGTAATGCTGGCACAAACTAAGCCTTGCTGTTGGTGCCTAATAAGTAGTACTTGGTGCATACTAGTTCCCTAGCTGTGCAACAGTGGCGAACTTTGGATTTAGCCGAAAACTGAATATTCATACAATTGACCCATTCACCGCAATTCTGCCACACCCACAGATAAGCACTGCATGCTTTCTAGGGAAAGTATGTTAACTTTGTTAATACAGATGGATAAATTTACAAATCTGTTCTCGTCAAAGTATGAAGCATGATCGATATTTTTTAATTTAAATTCAAAGCAAGCTCATGCTTTCAACCGTCGTAGTTACCATCGCGTATGGAGAAGTTTTCCCTCATTTCCACACCGAGTATAGGCGAATTATTTACTTTTTTTTTCGGTCGCTAAATGTTTTCTATCATAAAACCAATGAATTTTCAATGTTTATTATTGCCAACCTAATTCAGAAAATTTGGTATTTTGGATTTTTTGTTATCGTAACTACCCGCAAACGTTTCTAATGAAGTTAGGTTTGAATAATTTCATATATAAGGCCATGATCCACATATGTACTTTGTTTTGCAATAAGCCGATGAAAGCAATTTTGGGGGAAGGGGCTGGGGGTGGCGCACTCAAAGTGAGACAGTCAATAAAGGAAAAAAAGTCAGTATTTATTTTTTTAATGGGGGGGGGGGGGGTGGTGATTGTGGTCCCACAGGCGGCATAATCCTTAATCTGCCACTGGTTGTAACGAATTAAAATGGGATAAGCACCATGGTTGGTATTATTCTGTAATTTATGATGCATTGAAAATAAGTGACTCTTTGAAATTATGTTTATTTCCGTCCGATTTCTTTTAAATTTAGAACATTAGAAATAGTTGAGGCTATAGTTAACTATGAATGTGCTATCGTCACTGTTAATCTGTAATGGAATGCCATCTTGATATTAGAGCGGCCATTTTGAAAATGTGCTTGTTATGATCTCAAATTTAGGCCGAAGACGAACTATTACAGTGAATAAAAATGGTGACTGTATCGTGGTCCTTATTAATCTGTAATGGGTGCTACCTGGAAATTAGGTGCCCATTTTGAAGTTATAGTCTCTTAAGATATAGGGAAGATACAGTCTGTAATTAATATGGTGGCAAATATGGGTCTGTAAATATTTTTTTGTAAATAGAATAGGACATAGTGTATACATAGAGTATTCTGTGGTGACCTACTAGTAAGTTATCAGGGATGAATGTAGAATATGCTGTGCACTGCAGCTTAGATGCATCTTCTGTTACAACTAATTATGCACCACTCCCTGGTGATCCATCTATGTAACTGTGTTTAGCCTTGACTAGTAAACTAACTGGCCCGATCTACTACGAATTAGAGGGGGTATACAAAATGGACGCCACGACCGTCCCATTTCTTAAGGTCTGTTCGGGAATTGGTAAATCGTATCGGTGAATTTTTGTACGGCGAGTCGCGACATCTATTGGCATCTAGTGGCGGTTTTTAAAATATAATTTTAGTTTTACTTAGATTTGCGACACAGATTTTTATTATGTATTGAGGTGTTTTTAAATCGTTTTTAAGCTGTCACTCAGCCACAGTTAAGCTATTTCTCTGCGCTTGGGGGAAAATAAAAGCGACACGTTCGTGTATCCAGAAAGTGTTGCAAGGGAAGGAACGTTGGCATTTTTGTACGGACGGTGTCGCCCTCGGTTGACAGAACGAAGCAACATAACGAATCATCGCGTAAGTGGCGTTTTCGGCGGCCATATTGCCAATGCAGTCTCGTAATGCTATTTTTCATCCAAGATCCGGCCAGTACTGTAGATAGCCCTGGTTTAGCCTTAAAGCTTGGCAAGCCTCCAGTAGGGGGCTGCCCGTTACGTTACCCAACATCTGTCTTATTCTGGGGTTAATCCCCGAACCAGTCACTTCATCAGCGTGTTTTCAAAGTTGATAATATATAAACCTCGTGCATGCAGTTCCGCAGAATGTTTCCCTCCCCCTTGCTTTAAGATTCTTTGTTTCTATACCATTCTTACTATACAGTACGTCTCAGAATTCCTGAACCAGGTAGGAGGCCTACATGGTATAGGTCGACCTATACAGTGTATAGGCCTATGCTACACCCAGAGGAGAGTCCTGGGTTAGAGTTATGGGTTTGAGTCAAAGGCGGTGAAATCGGTGATTTCCCCATTGTTAGGAACAAAAGGCATTAATTTGCTAAGTGTGCCGATTTGTACACTTTAGGCCTAATAAGGTATAGGCGTACATCGTATAGAGCAGTGACACGACGTAGTATTATTGTATATAACTCATACGCTGGAGCATTAATGGGTTAGCTACAAGGGGCACTGCAGAGAGAAACAGAAGGGCGTCATACTGAAGCCGATGCTGTGAAGAGTGATTTCTTTGACCTAAAAAAAGTTATTTTAAGCCTAACAAATCCGCTCTTACGCTGTTTTTCCCTACATTTTTATGGAGTGCACCTTGTAGTTATGCCCTCCAAAACCCATACTGGAGCCAATATGGCGGCAAATGTCAATGCTCTATAGGCCTACACTGTATAGGCCTACCTGGTTCAGGACTTCTGAGTCATACTATATTAATAACCATAAGGATCGACAGCAGCAGCGACACCAACAGTGCAGCTTTAAACTAAACGAAAACAGGTTTGCGGTACACGATGCTTTTCATTGCTGCCTTGCAAACTTCGCTTGGAATGTGGCATTGTGGTCGAGGCTATATTTTTGACTTTTGGACTTCAGCTAAAAAACAACCTGTTTTTCAGCTAAAAGCTGGATAACTTTAAACCAAACGGGAAAAAAAGTTGTTTATTTCGCGTCTCCTAATGGGCCTTGAAATTGGGAGCCTATCACGACGGGGAGGTGTAAATGTGGGAGAATTGCATCAATTTTGTGGGGTGCAGCACCGAGATGAATTGTTTCAAAGTTGGCGAGAAAACTTGCCTACTTAAATCTTAACGGATGCTTACCGATAGGGTTTTTTTTTTTTTAGCTTTCAGTCAAGAAGCAGTATGCAACTTTCTGGGTCCGTGCCAAAATCTCGGTGGGAAAAGTCCCTTTAACGTTGTCACGTTGAACAAACATGGGAGGGTTGTGGCAAGTATAAACGACTTTTCCGGAGAGGGGGTTCAGGGGTTTGTCCTGTTAACACTTCCACGAGATGAAATACTAATATGTCTGTGCAGGAGGTTGAATCAGGGTCCGACCAGATTGTTTGTGGACAAGTAAAATTCAGGGACTAGTCAAACAGTCAAATACTGCCAATGCGAGTTAAGTTTCCTAAGAAGACCGTGCAGCATGCACGGGTCCAATTAGTCCTATTAATAATTCCCAATTACATGTACGACTTTATCTTAATTTGAACTTGCATTTATTTTTATTTCAGTTACAACGTCACACGTCTTCGAGAGCCCGACATGTCCTTGTCCCAAAGCTGTAGTTACTGATCACAAAGATGAGTAGCGAGAAAGATGCCGATATGATATAACGATGGATTGAATACATCGTACCGAAATTGTAATATTTGCATAAAGTGTACCTTTTTTTTAATGCCATGGTGTTTTTTTTAATAAGTAATATGGTGTTACAGCACAAATGCAAATAACGAAATTTTCTCAGTTTTGTAAGGAGTATTTCCAGCCAAGAAACATCCCATTGTTACGAACAGGAATTGTTTAATGAAAAGCTGATATAAGAAAAGCGGCTAAGTTTCCAAAACAGGTCGCCTATCAAAAGAAGTGATATCATTTATTCAGGAAGAGGCCACCTAGGTTAACACTATTAATCAGAAAATTTGTCGCATTGCCCTCTTTTTAATTTCTTTCAGCCAGGAGTAATTAAAAGTTTCTGCAAATGTGACAGATTGCATAAATGTTAGGCAGGCCGCACACCATATTAAGCGTTAAGGGAGGCAGCACACTCAAGTCGACAAAACGTCGTTGCATGACGAAACGTCGCGAGACGTCGCATCTGGTGGAGAGACTCCTGACACACGAAACTAGGAGCTTCGCTTTGTTGTCGTGAGACGCCTAAAGACGTGTCGCGACAACGTCGCATCCCGTTTCGTGGCGCTCGGTTCATTCCTATGGGTTTGGAGACTGCAGCATGGCGAGACAGGTTTGACAAAATGTCCTGTCGTGCGACATTTTGTCGACTTTGGTGTGCCCTTGGTCTCACGACATAACCTGTCTCAACTTGCTGCAGACGTCCCCAAAACCATACCGATAAGCTGACCATCACACACCAGATGCGACTCAGTTGCGAGACGTATTTGGGCATATTTAGGAGTCAACAAATCGAGGCAGCTCCTATAGTTTCGTCTGGTGGGTTCTCTCTACCAGAAGCGACGTTTTGTCTCGCAATGTCTAGTCGCGATTACACAAATGTATTGCGACGAAACATTGCGAGACAAAAACGTAGCACTCCGGATGACCAGTAACTATATAGGAGCTTCGTAATGTTGTTTCTGACGAGTCGTTCATCGTCTAAACACGTGGTTCTTTAATGTTAGATTGACAATTTTCAGTCGCCATTACATCTCGTTTCCCTGCCCATTGCTAGCCACAGCCTGGTTTACAGTGTCCGCGGCCTATCTTGAGTTCGCCCCAGAACGAACACAGATAATAGATTGTATATTTTTGGTAGCAGAGTGCCTTGTTGATATCCAAGATGGTTACAAAAACAATGGCGGCCATTGATTAAAGCCGCTCCCTCCAGGAAAACGTAGCCGCTCATAAAATACTGCAGGACAATCCAGGTACATTCAGTACCTACTATACCAACGTCTTACACTAGTAACATGTGCGAAGATATACCTTCAGTAGCACGCAGTAATTAACCGTGTGTACACAGTGAAGGAGATTTATAACCATCAATGTTCGGTGATTAGATCTGTGTGTGGGCTGTAGTAACCGTAGTACAGTTTATTGCGGAATTTATTACAACGAGATTAAAAAATAAAATCTCAGAAAATCCACATTGATTTAAACTATTAAAAAAAAATGATCATTTCGTGTAACAAAGGAATTATTGCTTGGTCGCTTCAGTTTTCGTCTATACGGATCATTTTAAATAATGATGTGAAAAACGAATTTCCTTCCACGTAATTGTTTTAGCCGCTGAAAGTTCCGAGGGAAAAAATCCCAAAATTTCGCTATTAAGCCCGAGATACTGGGATTGACGGAAGTGAATCCGAAATTGAAAAAGCGCACAACCAGAAAATTCTTCATAAGTACATGAAATTTCCTACGTTCTTTTCGAATAAGCCAGAAAAGGGGGAAAAATTGTCTGGATTCAATCCAAAATTGAAAGTGCATCCTATTTTTCGGAAGATCTTTCAACTTTTTTCGTTATGTAATCATTGCATCGTGTTTGCACAGAAAGCATTAAGTTAGTGTTTCCAAGACCTTTTTCAAAATTTCGTGAAATGGGATCCACTTTTTTTGTGTTTCAGAAAAGTGGTCCCAACTTTAAAAAATGCTCAAGTCGTACGTGGATCTACTACATTCACGGTTTTATCCTTGCTGATGATGTAGTGCCTGGATGGGAGCACCACCGTTCTCTGAATTGAGTGATCATAATTTTGCGGTTGCTAGTTTTTCAAATGTCTTTTTTTCAGGGCGGGGCCGACACCAGAGTTTGCAAGTCCGATCTGAATCTGATACGGGTCGAGCTCGTTGAGAGTCCGATGCCAAATATTGACACCGAATATAAATAATAATAAAAAATTAAAACTCAGTAAGCAAACTTTGGCTTTAATGGCTTGATTTAGAAATGAAAGGACAATGCTTACACATAATTTAAGGTTTGTGATCTCGTTATTTAGTTTTAATAACTGGAAACTAACTAGTTATAGATTTAAAAAAGGGAAAAAGGGTGTAAAATTGTGATTTTGAACGTCTATTTTGGCGAAATTACGCTAGACGTTAGCCGGTAGAGAATAAATGGCTGAATAGTGCACATTCGATGGCAACTGCAGTTGCGTGAAGTTCAACAAGCTAACTATTGTGTGCGCGCTGTATCTTGAGTCCTGCAAGTATTTTGTGAGCGGCTTTGTCTTCCTGGAGGGGGTGGCTTTTATCGATGGCCGCCATTGTTTTTGTAACCATCTTGGATATCAACAAGGCACTCTGCCACTGAAAACGTACAATCGATTATGAGTTCGTTCTGCGGAGAACTCAAGATAGGCCGCGGACACTATAGTCCAAAACTGAAAACTGCGGGGATATTGCGACTAGGATTACACCACAACTGCAGAAAAACTGAATCTATCGATTGAGTCTAGTGGGTGTTAAAATTTTAACGTGCTGGCTATTTGGTGTAATGGTACCACGTCGGTTATTAGGTACACATTATTCTGTCTGCCATGCTTAATGTTAGAAGGGTCTGTGGCGTTAGAAAAGGTTCCGACAAAAACAAGTCCCCATTTCAACAAAAAAAACAGTACAGGAACGGATTGTGAGCCTAAGCCTTCGGGGTTCGTAATAACCCGGAACCCTGATTAGTACGTCGGGAGTTCCATCCCGTCCGCAACATCTAAATATATTTGGTGTATCGACCAAGCCGACATACTCAAGTCGGCGTAATACCGTTTGTACGAAAAGGTAGATCCTTTAACCAAACGTACATTGCCAAAGTTTCACTATTTTCTTTCAGCCCCTTAAAAAGTTGTAAGGGTATGTTCTCGGACTTTTGGGGCACTCTGTATATATTTTGCTATTTTGCTTAGGAGCGGACGTCATGATCGTGATTAAGCAAACCTTATAACAATCAGCAAGTGGGCGAGCGGGTTCATTCTTGCTACTGTGGCCGACAATGAGAACGGATATACGCTCTAACAATTAGACCATTAGAGCCGAGTTGAATCAGCGGGAATAAGATGGACCGGCGAACAACTAGTTTTAGCATTTCTGATTACATCCACCGTAGTTCGGGGACGAAACGAAACGAAACGAATTGTTCGGGGACGAAAACTTGCTTCACTTTATTGGCTGGCATTCTGTTCATTTGGTGAGTTCCGTAATAAATGCTTCAAAATCTGTTCTTTTTGGGCTGAATAGCCTGTCTCTATACGTTACGTGCTGTGAATTGTTCAGATGTACGTTTAGATTAAATACACAAAGAACATGATGGAGCTGACATTGTGAATTATTAATCAATCCTCTTCAATCCCTAACATGCAGACATGGCTAACATATACAGTTGAAATAACAAATGTGCTGCCGAGACTGATCTGACGACAACACACCTTCATAGGGTGATTATTATAGATTTGTTGCTGTACCCCACCATCTTGTTAGCTGGACCTCTCTCTTTTTGCCTTTCCCTCCAGCAACTAACTGGTGGTAATTACAAAATATATTGTACTAGTTGTTCCCCGGCGTAACATACGCCGGCTAATAATCGGCGATAGTGTTTGTGGAGCGCATATCCGTTTCATTGTCGGTCGCTCGCCCTTTTTCTTTGCTACCGTGCCAAGAATGAACCCTCTTGCTGTTTGGTGATGCTTAGTTTGTTTAATCATGATTCCTCGTCATCGTTGTTCGAATTGTAGTTGGTTCTGTGAAGCAGAGGGCGCATAGCCATTGACTAAGGCTCTCGAATACAGAAATCAATCAATCTCGTCATCTTCGAGTCAGCTTATAAGCGACTTGACAACAATGTAAAACATTATGAATTTGTAACAATGTAAACTGGAAATTCGTTGCCTTGCCGACTCACTACACAGTTGCGATATGAGGCAACAATTTATATTTCAACCCCCTGGCATTCCACTCCAAGCTTCAATGAAAGTAAGTTGTTTACTTTGTCATTTAACTAGAAATTTATGCTCCTCCTCCCCCAATGTCCCAATTCGATTTGTATCGGCTATCCTCCCCCCACCAAACTAGTCATTGACATCAACCATCACATATTAGTACGGCCGCTCCCAAACCGCTGCAAACCCCACCCCACAGGAGCTACTACTCGGCGTGTGGCGTGTTGGCTACTATACCAAAATTTAATAATTAAAACTGGTGCCAGATCAAATAAGAGACTACAAAAACGGCAAACACAAAATGGTTACAAAAACTCGGAAGACCTAC
>JAHWFP010171220.1:41635-64282 GCA_023313725.1 Lithobius niger
CCGACGAGTCCTTTACGTCCGTTTGTGGGAGGAGTGGGTGGGAAGGATACGCAGCGTCGGTTCGCCGTTGTGGTTGAAGTCCTCACTCCAGCAAAACTAATAAAAAAAAAATGGTATCTCCGTTCCTATTCAATATTCATTTTTGACGAAACTTGGCCGGATAGTAGATAAGTATCTGGAAGGTATGTTTGTACCAAAAAGTATGCAATTCTGTGCAAGAGTAAGAGGGAGCCGCACGTAAATTTGAAAACTATTCACTTGCTGTCTTGCGTGACACCGTTTCAGAAAAAAAATCACTGCACCTTCCTAAAATATGATGCATGATATAAGCCAGACATTTCCATAACCGTCACCCCTCAAAGAGACCACTTTTTCAGTTGGTCGAGCTATTCCGGAGTAACGGGACCCTGAACGATCAGTTTTATTGCTTTGCACTGTTTTAACCATTGTAATTAGGAAAATAGGTCAATCAGCAAACGCCAGGTCCATTCTTCGTGCACGTGTTATGTCTTTTCTAAACAGTTGATTGTCGATGGGTAAAATGAAAGAATCCGTATGGGGGGTACGGCTGCGGGCCATCGCTCCGGATAATAAAATGAATGAACGACAGAATCCGTGTTTCAGCTAAATGCATTTAATTTTAAATCAAGCTAAGATAGGAGGCCCTCGAAATTGGCAGCTAGAAACGATAGAATGCCGTATTTATTTCGTAGATGTGGGCTTTCAGAGCTGAACTGAATTGTTTCAAAGTGAGCAACAGCAATCAGTGCATCCGCGCGCAGCAACAATCACTGCATGGCACGCGTTCTCTCCTTTGCAAAGAAAAAATAATTAACTTCCAGCCGCAAGAACAGACTGGATTGGTTTTGGTGTAATATAAAGTAACATTAATTGCAGTTTTTTCAGTTTTTATTCCGCATAGCAGCATATCATAAACAAAGGCACATGGATTACAAACAAGAACGTCAAGTGTGCCGTAAAAAAAAAAAGGTTACATGATTGAAATTTCACTTTACTTGATGAAATGTAAACGGATAAAATTCAATGATTTTTTAAAAGAAATGAGCAAATATACAATTGAGAAAATTGCATCTGTTTAAGTGTTGTTGTATGTTAACAATAGTGTTAACCACAACAGCACTTCAACGGATGCAATTTTTTTGTGAATTTTACATATGCTTATTTCAATTAAATATCCTACATTTTTACCCGTGTGTATTTTAACAAATAAACTGAACTTCAATCATATAACCCTACGGTACACTTGACCTGTTTGTAATTTAAATTAGTTGGGTTAAATGTTCGGTCGAGGATTTCACACTAAGGCCGATAAAAATTAATTAAGTGGTTCTCGAGAGCGCACGCATGGGTTTTTTCTTCACGCATGAAACGTTTTTTATGGCATTGTCTACAAAAAAAAAAAAAAACCAAATTCCGTTCACGCGTCAGCCAATAACCCCATCAGCTCTTTGCTCCATTCACGCGATCGCCTCGAAAGAAATCTAAGGATCGTTCAGAGACACGTAACAGCTCAAAACTTAGATCTAAAGAAAGGCTTTTATCAAATATGGAACTGTTGCACGCTGATATACTGGCGTTAAAACATAGATATTGTACTCCACAACAAAATATAAGCTACCGATTTCGTTTTGTTTGGTAAAAAAAAAAAAAAAAAGCCATCGCCCGCATCTGAAAAATCACGAATAAAACATAAATTAAAACACCGGCCGCTAGCGTCAATTTTTTTTCAGCACCACTCTTGAGAACCACTTAATTAATTTTTAGCGTCCTAACAACAACAACCAAAAAACAACAAAAAACGGCATTAACCATTATTTTCTTAATTTCCAAATCTGGTGCTCCTACAGAATCCTAAATTCTATGGATACTTTAAGGTGGCACTATCATCGATTGAAAGTCTGCAGAATCTGGCAAAATCTAGAGCTAACTAGTAAATTATCTAGCACTTGCCTGCATCAAGCGAAGGAATGCACAATGTCATTTCTTTTAACGAAACAAACAAGCAACGAGCCTCCTTAATTATTGAGTAAAACCTTTGTTGCGTCCTCGAGCACCTGGGAGCATCTGTAGAGGTTAACATATCACTGTTGCTAGCTGGTGCCACGGTATTTTCGTACGATTTTTAATCGGTGGAAGTGCCTTCAAAGTAAAAGTGAAACCTGACTTCAAAGTATGCGAAATGTAGTCTTTTTTTTAATGACATCGAACTTGATAATTCATGACTACTCAAAAATATTTAGACAAGTCCATGGGTGTCTGCAAAGGGCGGACATGGGGGAGGGCACCACTAAAAAAAAAAAAGGGGGGGGGGAAATATGGCAGGCACAATTTTTCTAACATCGAATCAGTGATACGATCCTCGAAAAGCCGTTTTTTAATAATTTTTCTTGAGAATTTTTTTACCTAAGGCAAAAAATAGGAGGGAATGAGCAAAATAGACGGGGAAAAAGGCAAAAAAAAAGGGGGGGGGGGGAACGGCAATAAAGGCAGCGCGGGAGGAAGCGACACGTACCCCAAACGCCCTAATGTGCGTACCTTCCTTGTTACAAGTCCAGAACCCTTCTTGGACTTCAGAACTGTCAATTAATATTTTTCATCGGCAACCCTTTTTTTTTTTACAATTAATTTTACGATTATTTATTATAAAATAGAGGAAGCCCGTGCTTTGCACGGGGCCGATCACATTTCCCGGGACATTTTCCCGCACTCTTCCCGAAGACTTGTCAGATTGATCGCCCACTCATGCCTGGCTCCTTTTTGGCTGCACGTAGAGTGGGAGAGTGCATTTTAAATGCGGCGCGAGGAGGGGAGAAGTGGTTTTCCTTTGGGCTTTCTTTAGGCTTTCCTTTTCCTTCTAGCCGGTCTCCGATATTATTATAAAGATTAGCCGGTCTCCGATATTATTATAAAGATTAGCCGGTCTCCGATATAATTATAAAGATCTGATTCATTCACGATTACGATTTCTGTGTCAAAGTGCGGAGATTCTGTTTATAAATTAACGATGAGCTTTCCTGCGGTGCAGGGCGAATGCCTGCTGCTAGTAGGTATAGCAAGCAGTATACGCGACTTGCGGCAAATTTACGCAGCCCGCAGCTACGATGCTAGTTAGACGGAATAAACGACGAAAAATAAGGCCCCATTTCTACAGAAAACAGTACAAGAGGTTCAACGGATTGTTATCCTAATTGAGCCTTCGGGGTTCGTAACGACCGGGATCCCTGATTAGTCTATCCGAGTCCCGTCCCGTCTCTTCCGCAACATTCTAAATATCCCTGACGTATCGATCAGGCTGAGTTACCCACCACCCAACTTTCAACTTTTGCGAGCATGCAGCCATCGTGTTGGTCGCTCGGATGGTTACGATTTGGGCTTTACGATAAGTTAGGGGTCCGAAGGGAAAAAACATTTGGGGTTCATGACGTGTAAAATGCAGAAAGCAGTTTTTTTTCTTCCCCCATGGAATATATGGCGAAAGCTTCATTTTTCGGTTGGAAGACCGCCTCCGTCCTTCCATACATGTCCCTCAACACCTCCAACCCCCAATAAAAAAATAAAAATTATATGCGCTGGCGTTAGTTGATATGCCGATTTGCACTAAGAGGGGATGTAGCGGCTATTTCGTCATTCCCCATCTTGTTAGAAGACAGAAAGAAAAAGAGTTAATTTAAATTTGCCCTTCGTTTGTGGAGCCCTTCTCAGTTATACCGTCGTTTCTTTGTAAAAAAAAAAATCGATACTGTACATTTTGAAAATTTGTTGACGAGATGGCTAAGAGGAAAAAGTACTTATTATATATCCCCTTTGCTTGCATTGTGCTCCCTATAAAAACAAACAACAATAACATTAAATGCCATATTGTTTTAGGTGTCCAATAACTGCGCGAGCACATTGTTTTAAGCGATGACTCATTCTCCTTTGCGGTTCAGGTTGAACCCGGATTTGTGCCGATGTTGTGTACCGGGAGAGGTGCTGTGATGGGGTCAGAGTGGTGGAATTGTTGTCGTTGTGAGTGGATGGTGGTCTGGTTGTCAGGTTAGTCTTGTAAAGATAAAGATCGCCAAAGTACCTTGGTACTTGCTAGACAGTATCATGAAAACAGTGGTATTGGTGCATCTTTGTCTCTATGAATGGTGGACAAGCATCCTTTAAGTTTTAGTTTTTCTTTACATTTTTTCCCTTACATTTTCCACAGTTTGAAAGATTTCGGCGGCATCTATCCTCAACATGACGGAATATGCTTTTAGTTGCTTGTCTATGCTTACAGTTAACATATTTCTGCTAGTGCGGCCGCCTCTTTAAGAACACAGAAAAACATAGAGGGTTACTGTTAATTGGCGGCTGCATATTGGCTACTAGCGTGTGTCTAGATTGGAGGCACCAGTGCGGCTTGTAGGTGAATTTCACATCGACACGTCTTAAACCAAGATGTGCTGCGTAACACGCCGTTAACAATTAGACATGGCCTCGGCTTAACAATTGACACAGCCATGGCTTTCTCGTTGCTGTTTGTCGCCTGGCTCTTGGCTATTGGCCCATTTTGGCTATTGGCTCTTGGATTGGCCTAATGGTTCCCCAACGACATGCCCGATTACGGATTTTTGTTGTTGTTGTTGATAAACCTTGTCCAGACCCGGGTGCTACTGCATACAAAGTTTGGTTTGCATACTCCTTGTGGTTTACGCGTGATTGGAGTGTGCTCACAGCGAAACTCCGCTCCAACTATTCAATATAAAACAGGCACGGTTTCAGTTACCTGTAAAATGGTTTGTTAAATATTTCTGGGTTGAAACGAAAGTTTAAGCGAAAGTTTAAACAAATTTAAAAGTTAGAAAATTAAGATATTTGAAACTAAAATACAAAACTAAAAATAAAAACTTAAAAAAATGTAAGTTAAAAATGTATAAACCTGCAATTTCAAGATTTTAAAATATAGATATTCAATTTTTCAGTTTATACCAGGTGAATCTTAACAAATCCCTTCATTTTGTACGGCGAACATCTAGTGTAAACGGTGATTTAGGAGGAAAACGGGCTAACGAATTAATCAACATTACCCTGGTGGGGTAGTTGCCAGAAAGTTTGGATAGTAAACGGCATATCCTGGGTTCGAATTCTGCGTCTTCATCATCGGAAGAAAAAAAAAAACCAACCAAAGATAGCTCAGGCAAGGGCAATGGCATACCCAGCTGGGGGTTGAGATTAAAATTTGGGAAGACGTACAAACAAGAATTCGTTTGTGCAAAAATTCTAAAACGTGGATTTTTAAACATTTCAACAACACTGAAATTCATTATTTTACGTGGCTCCGTGGTATTTAAAAAACCAGCCCTACCAGACTTCTTAACTAAACTGTCGGACTTCATTTTGAAGTTCGAATATTCTAACCTATTTTCCACTCTCCTCCTAACAAATTCCTTGGTGCGCTACTGATCAATGGAAGCTATTTGATGGATTTTATGATTCTTCTGGCTAAGGTGCGTTTACCTCAATTGCGTAAAAATTCAGTTTTACTACACCCTTTTATGTGGGAATAAAAGTGGTAAATATAATATGAAAGTTCTCCTCCACCCTTATCACAATTAGCTCAGGAGTCTCGCAGGGTTCCGTTTTGGGTCTGCATCTCTTTGAATATTTTCATCAGTGGCCTTCCTTTTTATATTTACTCCTTTAATTGAAATTATGCCGATGGCTTATATCTCAGTTTCCCTTCTGCCCAATACACGATCCTTTAAAATGGTAGTACAAATATTTATGACTGGATAAATAAAAACGGTTTTCTCTTCCCCAAACAATGCCTCATTTTGGTTATTTTGGTAAATTATCCTAACTTTTGTTACTACTTATATGCCGAGAGTATCATTTCGAAAGTTTACAAGACGTCCATTTGATTCTCAAATGTTTTTTTTTCAGAGTTAAACCGTCCCTTTCCGCTATACTACGCTTTACTAAGTTTTTCTTATACCGTTGATGGAGGATTTCTACCAGATATTTGGCCCCGATATGCCTCTTTTTGGAGGGCAGTTAGCGTCGTATCCTTAAGTGGTATAAAGAACTCAATTCTATTCCGCACCGAGGAAGTCTTAAGCACTTTCAGTCAATTCTCAGCTCCTCAGAGGCGATCTTATTTTGACCTATGAAATCCTTCATCGTCTTTTTGACGCCAACATCCTGTCACAGGGAAATTCTTCCTCCGTGAATATTAGACATCGCTGTTATT
The DNA here is from genome assembly GCA_023313725.1 of Lithobius niger. NCBI lineage: Eukaryota > Metazoa > Arthropoda > Chilopoda > Lithobiomorpha > Lithobiidae > Lithobius > Lithobius niger. The sequence goes on from JAHWFP010171220.1 coordinate 47,877, forward strand.
GAGAGTTGGTTGTGTAGCCTTGGAATTCCCTTCCAGTTCAAGTTGTTTCACTCCGTCGCTTAATTCTTTTCACCTTTTCACACCAACATACGACTTTCAGGGCGTGCCACCAAATAGAAGTTGGAAAAACTAAGCCCCAACATCCACCACAAACATTGTGAGGGGTCTCCGGAGGGCGGCTGCTGGATCAAACTCCGCGATAACACTATGAACTTAAAAAAAAACGGTAGTTAAAAAGTAATCTGTTGATGTGGAAAAGTTACAACCCGTCTGGGGATATTTTTGTGTAATTATCGATGATTGGGGGGATGGTGAGAGGGTGCATAAGCTTACACCGACCTTCGAAAAGCTTTTCGCACTGCATGCACACTGTGTGTTAACAAAAATTTTCTAACCTTACTACTTGTCTTTTTATCTTGCTGTACAAGACATTTGTATAGATCTGCCTTGGATTATTGTTCCTTAATCAGTAGGCCATGCTATGCGTCCTCCTTAGACAAACTCGAAAACTGTCAAAGAAGTGGTCTTTCCTTATTTGTGACCTGCCTTACAATGAACGGCTTCTCCGGCTTAAGCTCTCCACACTTCATGAGAGGCATGACAGGGGCAACCTTAGGGCTCGTTTACGCAACAAGACCTTCTCGCTAGCCGAAAGCTACTTGCTAGGCAACCGTTATTTATTTACGATTAATTTCCCGCTTCTATAAAATGAATGTGGTAATAGTCAACAAATTAAATGTATTATATATAACATTGTTGCCATTTCACGCTATTTCCAAAGTTTGCTAATCTCGCTGAAAAAACAGCTTCTAGCAGTGATCAAACGACCGTAGAATAAATAGCTACTCGCAGCGAGAATTCAATATCCAACATGGCGTCCATTTCGGAGTTATCGAATCGAAGAAAAACCTTCGAATGCCGGTATTCAGGAATCTGTCCGTCGTCCTGTACTGCAGTAAAAATTGTTTTCTTGTTGTCATAAATCGACGCTGTCGTGTTGCACGCATCGTACGTCGTGTCGCGAGGCACGAGGAGAAAATTTGCGTCCGCGTTGTTGCCATGGTTACTAAGTGTAGACAACTCGAAAGCCGCATTCTCCGACAAAGGCGAGAAGCAGCCAGCAGATTTAGTATTGACCAAGTAAAATCTAGTAAGCGAGAAATTGTCCTTGCATAAACGCGCCCTTATTCTTATGTATCCACCGCTTTCTAATTTCTTTGATTTCGACTCTTCCCCCATGTTTTACCGAAACTACAGCTTCAGGCGTGGCCACAGTCTCAGGCTACAGGGTCTGACTTCTACACTCAAGCGCCGCTTTTGCTTTTTAACTGAGCGTGTAGTGCTCCCGTGGAACAACCTGCCTGAGCATGTTATTTCTGTTCCCTCGCTGAATAGCTTTAAGACTCGACTTGACTCTTGGCGGGTTTTATCCGTTTCGAAGGGGGGGGGGGCGGAGGGGAGGTGGTTCCTTTGAATCTCGGCTCGGTACCGGTTTTTTCTTATCTCATCTTTCTGCTTAATGGCAGAGACTGAAACAATACAGTACGCAATGACAGTTTAAAAAACCCGCCAAGCCCCCCAACCCTCCTTACCAATAGAAATGGCTCAGTGTGCAATTTTTTCTAGTTATTTCAGGAGTGATGTTTTCAGGGCAGCACACAACAAAACTTCAGGTGCTGAATTCAACGCCGAAAATCGTACGTGCCTACATAATGGACTTGTATTTCTTCTCTTTCTAGTTATTCTACCACATCACAAACATGCACTGTTATTACAAAAGAAATAAACAAAAGCTATTTCAGTGATAGTCTTTCTATGTCTCACCCTCTTTCTCCCTCTCTCCCTTCTTTTTCTCCCTCCCTTTCGACCCTTTCTGTGTTCCACTCTCCCTCTCTCTGCTCTGCCTACCTTTCTCTCCCTCTCTCCTTCTCTCTCTGTTTCACTCTCCCTCTCGCTTGTAGCTCACCTCTCCCTGTCTATCTTCCTCTGTCGGTCTCCCTTTCCCCCTTCTCTCTGCTCCTTATCTCCCTGTCTTTGTAGCTCACCCCATCCCTTGCTGTGCCTATCTTCCTCTGTCTCGCTCTCTCTCTCTGTAGCTCACCTCTCCCTTGCTCTGCCTTCTTCCTCTGTCCCTCTCTCTGCCATCTGTTTCCCTCTTTCTCTTCTCTCTGTTCCACTCTCCCTCTCGCTTTGTAACTAGCCGTCTACCTTGCTCTGTCTATCTTCCTCCGTCTCGCTCTCTCTCTCCCTCTGTTCTACTCTTTCTCTCTCTGTTCTACTCTCCCTCTGTATCTCACACTCTCCCTTGCTTTCTCTATCTTCCTCTGTCTCGCTCTCTCTCTCTGTATAGCCCACCTCTTCCTTGCTCTGCCTTCTTCCTCTGTCTCTCTCCCTCTGTTCTACTCTTACTCTCTCTGTGTTTTACTCTCCCTCCGTATCTCACCCTCTCCCTTGCTTTCTCTATCTTCCTCTGTCTCTCTCTGTAGCTCACCTCTTCCTTGCTCTGCCTTCTTCCACTGTCTCTCTCCCTCTGTTCTACTCTTACTCTCTCTCTGTGTTCTACTCTCCCTCTGTATCTCACCCTCACCCTTGCTTTCTCTATCTTCCTCTGACTCTCTCTCCCTCGCTCCCTCTCTCCTTTCTCTCTCTCTCCCCATCTCTGTTCCACTCTCCCTCTCTCTTATAGCACACCTTCTCCCTACCGATCTTCCTCTGTCTTTGTCTCTCTGTCCCCCTCTTTCTCCTTTCTCTCTCTGTTCCAATCTCCCTCTCTCTGTGTAGCTTATCCTCTCCCCTGCTCTGTCGATCTTCCTCTGTTCCACTCGCCCTCTCTCTTGTAGCTCATCCTCTCCCTATCTTCCTCTGTTGCTCTTTCTCAGCTCTCGCTCTTCGTCTTACTTGCTCTCTCCCTATCTCTCTCCTCTTTCTCCATGCCATTGTATGTTATACTAGTGGGCCATTGTACTATCTCTTACTTGCTTTTCATAATCAAGTCTTCAGATACTTTTTATAACTGTGCCTCAATCTTAATTTTTGAAATTTTAACACAAGTGGATGAGACCATTTAGTTGAAGTGGTCACTGCGTCACAGTTGGGATGGTAAGTAGCTCAAACTAGGTCAGAGGGTCAATATGGGATGGTTGGGTGGGTGGGCAAGACATCATTTCTTGACCAGCTGCATCCCCGAATTCGAACGAAAACGTACCGAAAAACACGACGAAATTCGAAACAAAACATCTTTAAACAATGCAGTTTTATTTGTCCACCTCGATACCAACTCTGGCCGAATATTCCATCAAAACCGCAACAACATGTCAAAGCCATAATTAACAAAACTATCAAAAAAAAAAAACCAAAAAGAAAATAAAAACCATTTGACAGCACTGTGATTCCAACCGGGACTTCCAGCGGCTTATTTTCTAAGAAACCACTTAAACGCACGGCTCTTTTCTTTACTCTTTGAGTGAGACAGCGCCGTCGAAAAGCCCTTCTCGGAAACGAACCCGAAATTCAAGTGGAATGTGACTTCATTTTCATTTCATTTCCTGGGGCAATCTTGCAAGGCGCAATAAAGCGTTAAAGTAAACTGTGCTAACGATGTAATTAAAAGATGCTGCAAGAAAATTGCTGTAGCAAGCAACTTTTCCCTTGGTAGTACGCCATTAGGCCCGAGCGCCGGCGTCGCCGCCCCATCGCACCGCATCGCAACGAGCCTTCTCACCAATTACTAAACGTCTTTCCTGGCACATGAAGACTACCTTGGTAGCGTGATGGGCTGCTGGAAAAATGACGTCATACCTCACGTTTGTATGATACAGCCGGGTGCAATACGTTTCTCAGCCTGCGCTGCGCTCGAGAAAGCCGTTATCTTCCTCCAGCCGGAACCTATTTGAGAATCTGCTCAGCTCAAGGAGAGGGACCCATTGGTTTAGAACGAGATCTTGAGTATGCGATGTAATGTTTCCAACAACGACGATGAGTTTGTGTTGAAGATGAAGGGACGTTCGAAGTTCGGTATAGGGTGAACTTACCTGATTATGGGATGGTAATTAAGAATCTTGCCAATTTCTGAATGCAATCAACTTTTGCGCAGTCAAAGTGATGCCTGCAACCAGGGATAGATTTATATTTTTTTACGTCCTAGGCCAAAGTTTATAACTTACACACCCCACTCCTAATATGCATGGATATTAAAATAGTATAATTAGAACCAGCGTCCAATCTGAGACCTTCGGTTTTTTTTTTTAAATAATGAGGCACCTGCAGGGGCGTGACGAGGTGCATTTGGTAGGGGGGGATGAGAGGGCAACCTCTTTAAGTAGGGGGTCTGGGGAACGCTGCGAGCTCCTCCAGCAATGCCCGGAAGGTGACGGACTTTTAGGTATTCTGAAGCTTCTCCCGGCTTCAAAGAATTCGTTTTAGACATCACTGAGGGCTCCAAAAAATTAAAGAATAAATGAACAGTAGTTGTTTGACCGAGACCGAAACAGTGTAGAACTTTAATAATTTAAAGTTCTACACTGCTCACCCTTGTACCTTCTGGGGCATTGCTGGAGGAGCTCGTAGCGTCCCCCAGACCTCTTACTTAAAGAGGATGCCCCTCCCCCCCCACCAAATGCATTTCGTCACCCTCCTGCAGGTAGCTCTTTGACAAACAAAGAAGGTTTCAGATTGAACGCTGGATGTAATTATGATATTTTAATACTCATACATATGAGGGTGGGGGTGTGTAAGTTATAAACTTTGGCCTAGGGCATAGAAAAATGAAAATCTGTCCCTGGTTACAGGTATCCCTTTGCATGGCAAAATTTGAATGCATTCAGAAAGTAGCAAGATTCTTAACTACCAACACATAATCAAATAAGTTCACACGACCAAACTAATTATTAGGCATTTTGGCCACTTCTTGGCTACTTCTGGCCACTTGTAGGCCACTTCCGCTTCATACTTCTGGTTTTTTTTTCGTTTTAACTAATTTTTGGGCACTGAATCTAATAACGAAAACAGTTTGCCTCTATTTGGTACCGTTTCATAGATAATGGACTCCCTTGTTGGCCACTTCCGGTCATTTCAGGGCTACTTCCGCTTCATGTTTCTAGTTTTTTTTTTCATTCATTTCTACAAATTGTTGGATGCTGAATCTAAAGGTGGAAACCATTTGTCTCTCTCTGGTACTGTTCTGGAGTTAAAAAAGGTGACGGACGGACAAAGTCGTTGCAATGGTCTTCTCAGTCGTTACGGCTGTACAGAAGTCTAAAAAGGCAATTTTAGAGTGCGTCCCGGCCCAGAGGCGACTACCCGTTTACCCTTTTAAATAAATAAATAAATAAATAAATAATTCCATTGCCTCACAAAAAGAAATGGACATGGAAGGGGCACTAATCAGCGTACCACTAATTTAATAGATCCTTGGCATGTCCTAGCAAAATTGTCCTTATCCGTCTCGAGTTAGCATTAGCAGTTGCAAAATCGTGTTAATCCGACTATTTCCCTTTATTAACCACTAACAACCAATTGTGAACCAGCAGAGTTTGGCAGCATTTTCAAGTTCCCAATCCCTTGCTATTTGATGGTTATCAGTCGTAAATAAGCATCCATTCCTGTGTTTTGAACAGAAGGCAGACCACTCTACGAGCGAGTAATGTTGCTTAATGCACAGTGGTGACGTCACGCTAATACATCCCCATCCTAAAAGTGTAGTCGTTATATACGGTTAATGTGAAAACCCACACACGTCACAGTGGGTTAATTTTGATAACCCACACTTTTTTGATAATCTAACACTTTTTTCGAGGGTGTACACAACCCCTGCTCCACCATGTGACATATGACCCGACTTTGTAAATTACCGTACACAACACAAATCCAACCAGCATAAAAACAGGCACATTTGCAACCTGCGACACATTTCTTTCTAGCACAACACGAAAAAAAAAAACGAAAAAACTCGCGTACTATGCTAGACTTCCACCCACGGAGGAATAGCCCAACCCTCTTTCGTTCAGACGGTACGAAAACTAGGCTACTGACACTTTGAAATACACCTAATAAGCCTACGAGACTCAAGCGAATAGCACATTTTATATACTTATCTTCTTTAAACTATTAAAGTAGAATAAAATACAGTTTTACCTTAAACACAAACATCGGTATTACACAGCGTATCTCCCCTTCGGTCGGCCTTCATACACAGGAAGCTTCCAACCCCGTTTCTAAACCGGAACTTCCGTTCAGGAATTTACATAAGTCGCATGTCAAAAATCTTGTATTCCTAAAACAAGTCTTAAAAAAAACTCTAATAACACGATAAATTAGCTCGACGTCACACCTTAGCATTAAAATACATATCCGTGAGTCCTTGTCGATTTAACGGCTATAATTGCTCGCGAGCAACTATAGCCATTAAATCGACAAGGACTCACGGATATCTACTACATATTCACAGGTCAGAACCACGAGTATGTGCCTGACTGGGAACCGGTGACATTGCTTTTGCTGAATCTCACTTGTAAATTCTCGCCATTACTTGATTGTAGTTTCCGTTCTAGTAATTTCATAAATTTTTACACAACTTGCCAGTCATTTGGTTATTGCTGACTTATAATAATTATAATAATAATAATAATAATAATAATAATAATAACTTTGTCCCTCCAATATGCGGAAGGGAGAGACCAGGGACCATAGTGTCCGCGGCCTATCATGAGTTCTCCGCAGAACGAACACAGATAATCGATTGTACGTTTTCAGTAGCAGAGTGCCTTGTTGATATCCAAGATGGTTACAAAAACAATGGCGTCCATCGATTAAAGCCACCCCCCCTCCCCTGGAAGGCTCACAAAATACTTGCAGGACTCAAGATACGCCGCGCACACAATAGCGTCCACTTATGTTCGGCCCATACAAAAAAATAATAATAATTCTACAATAAAAAACAGTAATCAAGATAACCAAGATGTATGATCACCAGCTAGATGGGACGTCGTTATGGTGAAAACAACTAATTGAACCCCGAAGGAAACTGTGATTGATCCAATCATCGTAGTCTGTCTTTAATTGAGTTCAGAGTTTATGCCTGTGCCTGTGATCAAAACTAATGCCAGTAGCTCGTTTGAACCTGTCAAAACTTTTATACTGCCATACAGCTGGAGTTTGAAAGTTTCTAATGCTTCTGGATTAATCGAATCACACAATAAATTAAAGTTGCATAACCATTTAGAAGCCTATTACTGAAACAATACATCGAGCACAGGCAGGTGATTGCGAGTGCACCGGAGAGAGCATTGTGGCTCATCTTTTCGGTTGCTCATCCCATCTTGTTTCTTTGTCCATTTGCTTTTTACAGCGCGTCGCTGGATGGCGTTGTTCTGCAACAACATATGCGATTTTAATTTTTTTTTTTACAAACTACCACTGGTTGTACCGCTATCAATGTGCAAAATCTGGTTTTAATTGATGCAGCCGTTATTGCGTGATGCCATCACAAAGATGGCCTTCGGCCTCGCTTCGCTCCAATAATCAGATGTTCACACGCGTGCTTTTATCGAATATTCAAGGTTCAGAACCTTGGAATAGCAAGGAGTCGGGAACTTGAAGCTTATAGATAGCCTTTAGCGTTGTGGGATTCAGGACTGCGATCTCCACCTACAGGCCATAGCAAATTAATGCTACTCCGTTATCTGTTATTTTTATTTGCACAGGCTGCTTTTTTGCAACCTGTCTGGTCTGCACATGGTTTGGTTTTTTTTTGTCTCCGCTTTTTTCGTCTAGGCTTCGCTTTCGCCGTAATGGTATGCACTGGATGTCCCATCTCCTTATCCCTACCCCCTCATCCCCACCACCTCCCGTTTCCGCAAAGTTGCAGTTTTGTCAGCATTAACCTTGTCGTCATATTGACCCACACGAGTCGCGTCTCAAACTAGCGCGATGAATTCAGGCAAACCGTGCCGGGAAAAACAACCCCCCCCCCCCCTCCCCATACACACACACACACACACACACGTACTCACACATGATGCTCGGGCTGCGAAAGTGCAAAAAAAAAAAAGAAGAAGAAGAAAAAAATTAAATAAAAGATAGGTAAAAAGAAATAAAAGCCTCACACATACAAAAAAAAGCCAACTCTTTTCGAGGACGAGTTAGAGGCGCTGAGTCGGTCCCTCGGCTTTTAGTTGCCCGACTCTCAGGCGAATAACGTATTGAGCCGTAAAGCTGAATAAAGCAGACCTTGTTTTTGTAGCGCCGTCAAGTTCGCGACCTTTTTCGCCACCCAGAGGGCGCGAAGAAGTGTTTGCCGAAGGTCTGATTTGTTCAGCATTGGGAATTCACGAAGAAGATGTCAGTCTAGAAATAACGACACGTCAGCCTCCCCTTCTTCGTGAGTTGTCGATGACGTTGGGAGGGGGGGGGGGTGATTTCGGGGGGGGGGGGGAGGTGTGGTTGCGAGAATTTGTGTTCGGCAAGGCGTGTATATTCTGCAAGAGAGGGAACGATTGAGAAAAAGAGCGACACAGAGAGACAGAGAGAGACAGGGGGCACGCGCAGCTTTTCAAATGACGTTCGTTGGGTCTTCCCGAAAAGCTGAACTCAGCACGACATATTGATTGGAACCCGGGACAACCTTCTGTTTCCAAAACAAGGGTGGTAAAATGAGGAGTGTTGCTTCAAAGGGGACAATATTGAAAGGTGCTTCCTTGGTAAACAAACTATGGCGCCGACCAATCTCGTTTGTGATAGCGAGAGCTGAGTTGATGCACGTATAGCGCTGAAATGTTCAATCTGAATACGATTTTAAGGATAGAAAGTCCAATGATGGAGGAACGTCCACATTCCGCAGCGTCCTAATCGGATCTGTGCCAAACTTCTAGTCCTTATTTGAGACGAATATTTATTTTGCTGCGCTCGAAAAAAACGAAAATAATAACCTTAATACTTTTTACAAACTTTTCTTCTTGAATGATTACTGAGACTTTGTACTTAAATTACTTAAAACACGGACAAATTACGGCTGCATTTTAGCCTATTTTTGCAATGATCATAACTCTAGCCCCTTTACAAGCTTTTATTCTTGGAACTGAATGATTGCTGAGACCGTGTAAATAAATTACCTAAAATAAATAAATAAATAAATAAAACATTTTTTGCAATCGCAAATGGTCAAGCAAGAATTGGGGGATCACTGACAGCTGCCGAATCTAAAAAAAAAAAGATAACAGAAAGTAAATTTCAAATGATTTAAGAGCGAGTGCACCCCGATTGGAGGGTATGTCAATGACTAAAAAGACATGTGGGATAGAGAGCCTCATGTCAAGTTTAGGGGTAGGAACGTTGCATGAATTTCTGGAGATTTATGCGGGTTAAACGTTTCCGGAATGCCTCTACAAATCAACACGTGACCACCTCTTCGGGTAGGGAATTCCAGACACCAATCACCCTAACGGAAAAAAAGTTTCGACGACAGTCCAAGTGAGACGCCTGTATTGTAAGTTTCAGAGAATGTCCTCTGGTGCGAGTTACATTTGAAAAATCGAAGAATGGGAGGTCAATACCCAATAGACCATGAACAATCTGGAAAGTGCGGATCAGATCGGCTCTCAATCTCCGAAGTTCGAGTCAGTCAAGCTTTAACAATTTCAGGCGGTGACCGTATGTCTGGTCACGGAGGCCTTGAAGGGACTTGGTATACCGTCTCTGAACCGCTTCTATCAAGTCAATGTCGCGAAGCAAATAAGGGGACCACACAGTGCTGGCATACTCAAGAATCGGTCTAACATACACCTTAAAAGCCCATACCTTGACGTCCCGATTGATAGATAGAAAGCATTTTTTAATTAAAGCAGTACGTGCATACGCTATGGCTGCAATTTTGCGACTGTGCAGGCTGAATTTAAGGTTTTCAGAAAACCAAACACCGAGGTCTTTGGTTTCGTTAACGAGGGGATAGGAAGTCCATCATGGTAAAATGAACATCTACCAGTCTGGTTTCCGACATGCATACTGTTACATTTAGTTGCTGAAATCGGCAACTGCCATTCTTTTGATCAATTAATGACACAATTAATCTGTAATTTCCACAACTCAGTGTCAGCTTCACTGATAATTGCAGAATCCAGCTTCAAGTCGTCAGCAAACTTTGATTGGTTTGCCGAGGACATCTCACAGTTAAGGTCATTGATATAGATCACGAAAAGTAGCGGGCCCAAGACGGAACCCTGGGGTACACCACTTATTAGTCTAAGCTGAGAAGATTTAGAGTCCCCGACCATTACACACTGTCATCTGCCATGTACAAATGCAGAAATCCACCTCAATAACTTGCCACCAAAGCCAAGTTTTTCAATTTTGAAGAGAAGCTTCGAGAGGGTTACAGACTCAAAAGCCTTTTTAAAATCAAAATAAATAATATCTGTTGCGATACCGACATCTAGACCACTCGTCCATCTATCAAGATATAACAATAGTTGGTATGTCGTCTGAGCGACCTGGCATAAAGCCAAATTGGTCCCTACCAATTAAATTGTTGGATTCAACAATTTTATTATCATATTATAAAAGAGGGACAGATTGTAAAATAAGCTGTAGTTTAGCATATTTTTCCAGCAATAATAACCCTAATACGTTTAACAAAATTTCTTCTTGGAAACACATAATTGCTGAGACCTTATACATCGCCAGGAGATTTGTTTGACCCGTGGTTGTTTCCCAGTACTTGCTCGGTGCTGCCTGATCGTTCACTGCTATAGTCAATTTTTGTTTGTGTAACACTCCCCCTTTCCGCCAATCCTCTCCCTCCTCTCTCCCCTCCTCGTTTTATCCCGTCCTCTCCCTCTCCTCTTGGTTTCCTTTCCTTTCTCCTCTTTGCTATACGTAGTTGAACACGTACCTTTTTCCCGGCTCCCAGGTCCCGTGCTTGTTTGTTTGTTCTTTTCTAGGTTCAGGTAATGCGTAATCGTATACTTACCCTTGAGGTTACCACGGTGTTTAGTTAGAAGGATAATTGTTAGAGCAAATTGTTGTCGAGGCAACAATGTGCCACTTTAAACTTCTTTTCAGGGCAACAACGTCCCAGTTTCAATTTCATGCCAAAGAATTGACACACTCGCACGTTTTCATTGTTCCCCTTCCGGGGGTCGTTGCGGTTGCTTCATTTCTGCTATGAGACTTTGGTTTATAATGTAAGAAGACTGCATTTTAGCCTATTTTTGCAGTGATCATAACTCTAGCCCCTTTACAAACTTTTATTCTTGGAACCGAATGATTGCTGAGACCTTGCGCATAAATTACCTAAAACACGGGCAGATTTTATGACAAAACTTCAATTTAGCGTATTTCTGTTAACAGCAATAAGCCTAACCTTTTTACAAACTTTTCTCCATGGAAACGAATGGTTGTTGAAACATTGTATATAAATTACCTAAAACACGGACAGATTATATGATAAGGGGGGATTGAGGCTTAATGGCGCGTCGACAGCTAGGTCCTTAGCGCCGTTATAAGATAAGGCTGCAGTTTACCATATTTTTGCAATGATAATAACTCTAACCCTTTAAAAACTTTTCTTCCTGGAAACCTACTTTGCTGAGACCTACCTTGGACAGATCTTTATAATAATATCGGAGGCCTGCTTAAAGCAAAGCTTAAAGGAAAGCCTAAAGGAAAACCACCTCTCCCCTCCTCGCGCCCGCATTCAAAATGCACTCTCCCACTCTACCTGCAGCCAAAAAGGAGCCAGGCATGAGTGATCGATCAATCTGACAAGTCGTCGGGAAAATGTCCCGGGAAATGTGACCGGCCCCGTGCATAGCACGGGCTTCCTCTAGTTTTAAGATAAGATGGCAGTTTAGCACATTTTTTTTCAGCAATAATAACCCAAACCCTTTTACAAACGTTCCTTCTTAAAACGATAGATTGCTGCGACCTTGTACATAAATTACCTAAATCGGACAGATTTAAGATTAGGCTGCAATTTGGCATATTTTCGTAACAATAATAACCCTAATCGTTTTTCAAACCTTACTTATTTTAACCGAGTGATTGCTGAGACCTTGTACGTAAATTACCTGAAATACGGACAGATTGTAAGATTGGGCTGCCTGCAGTTTGTCATACCCTAACGATATTACAAAGTTTCTTCTTGGACACGCATAATTGCTAAGACCTTGTACACAAATTGTAAAACCCCATTTTGCAAATGGAGCATCAGAATTTCACGGATTTCTTAATTTGAATCGTCCAGCATCGTCCAGCGTCATTTAAACAACTTCGCTGTCTGATAATATTATTTATTTATTTATTTATTTTACTCTATGAGAGCCTAAAGGAAGCTATTCTGTACGCTCCACACTATCTATTATGGCGTGGTAAATTAAGTTTCATTGTTTACAGAGGTCTTATTGCTGCCGGCCACTTTGCAACGTAGCAAAGATTAGCCTCGTGCACCGCAGACTTAAAGTGATTATAGGTTAGTGATTGTTACTTCTTATATTGTTGGTTACACGGGGAGGATGCAGTTGGGAATCTGGCTGTTGCAGACATAGGGCCTTAGGGCTTCGGGCAGATGACCAGGAGTGGTTAACGCTCGTTAAACCCTTTGAACCCTTTGAGGATGCAGTTTGGGTACCGGCCATATCGGAGTGCGCAAGATGCAGTCCTATTTCTTCTTCCAGCATTCGCGAAGCATGGGCACAGGGCAAGGTTGTCTTGGCAGTCTTCTTGGACATGAAGGCAGCCTATGATACTGTGTCCATCGCGCGGGTTAAACCAACTTTGATAAAGATGGGTGTCATCCAACGGCTCGTTGACGCTATTGTTTCGTTGCTTGGGGAGCGCTCATTTCCGATGCAGGTTAACGGTAGCTGGTCCAAAGAGGAAAACACCAGCAGGGGGCTTCCCCAGGGGAGCTGCCTTAGTCTTATTCTTTTCGCGATTGCAATTAATGATGTGTTTCTGGAAGTCGGGGCCACTACGAATATTGTTTGCTACGCCGACGATGCGGCTGTCTGGTTTGCAGGTGATAGGTTAGATCTGATGACTGGACAGGCTCAGGCAACACTGGACACAATTGGCCTTCTTCTTGGGGACCGGGGTCTGTTTTTAGCGCCGGCGAAGACTGAAGTAGTTGTGTTCTCGCGATTCGAACGGATACAGCCTGCGAAGGTTCACTTGTGCGTTGGAAATCAGGCAGTGCATTTCAAAACAAGTGTCAAATACCTAGGTGTGGTGCTTGCTTCGGCCCTGTATTGGTCGCAGCATGTGGCGATGTTAAATGCAAAGTTGCAAGCGAGAATTCCTGTGTAAGGGCACTATATGTAGGCAAGCACACCACGAGGGGGGTGCTTTTGGCTGCATATAGGACGTTTGTGAGATCCATCATGGATTATCACCTGCCGTTTTTGGTAGGGGCGAAGGGCCACATTCGGATGTTGCAGGTCACCGTCAATGTTTGTCTACATCTTCTGTCTGGCTATATTGCCTCCACTCCAGTCCAGGCGCTGTGGGTGGAGTGCAACGAGCCACCGCTTGAGTATAGAGCCAAGGAGCTTCTGGTGAGCCTGTGCCTGCGCAATCTGAGCCGCGGGCAGAATTATGATCCGGTTGGGCAAATACTGGCTGATTACGGGCAACTGACTGAATGGGCAAGGGGGGTTTTGGGGAGGCTGGTGCGGGTGTCACGTTGCTTCAACAGGCACTGGGCTCTTCGCTGCCGGTCGCTTGTACTCGCCCGCTTAGTCCGTGGGTGTGGTGTACGGAGCTTGTTGGCGTCTTCGGGCAGGGCGATACTGAGTGTGGAATTTATTGCGATGCATCGTTCCGCCCCGACCAGCGGATTGGTGGTTTAGGTGTGTGTGTTCCGTCTCTTATGCTGGCTGTGAAGCAGAGGGTTTCTGCGGTGACTTCCAGTCTGATGTGTGAGCTGCTTGCAATTTCAGTCGCCCTGGACACAGCTTTGGATCTAAAGCTGGTGGCATTCACGTTATTCGCGGACTCCCTCTCGGGTTTTCAGCTCCTACAGGGTACCTGCGAGCGACTGGAGGCTAGTGATCCTGTCGTCTTTACGATCCTGTGGAAGTTCTGGGTAGCGTCTGGGCGTGGCCGTGTTGTATTTCGATGGGTAAAGGGCCACAGTGGTGTTGAGGGGAATGTTAAAGCACACGGGCTGGCGCGGGAAGCAGTCCGGGATGCCTGCGCTGAGGTGACCCCTTCCCTCTCACCGTGGATGCGATGCACCGCTGTGAAACAGTGGTCTGTGGCAAGCGAACTGTGACGGGACTGGTGCCGCGAGGAGCTTTCATGCTCTTCATCCAAGATGTGTAACAAGTTCTGGTCTAGATAAACTAAGTTACCAGGATGCACGGACAGTCTCCAGGTTACGTGTTCGGCATTCGCGATTGCGTGCTCCCCAATTTCACTTTGGGTGGGTAGGGTCGTCACTCTGCTCGGTTTGCCTGGTCGATGAAACCCCGGAACATGTGCTTTTGCATTCTGGGAAGCATGTTGTCAAGCGGACTAGGTTGGCATCCTGGATGCGAGATCATCCGCCGCTTCAAATGTGGTTGTCGCTTTCGTCGGGCAATCGCCCTGTGTCGAAATTGCGGGCGATTGCAAAATTTTGCATGGTGTCTGGCAACACAGTTTGAGGTGTGTGGTTGTTGGTTAGGCTAGTAGTTTCACGTTATCCCCCCGACCCCCATTCGACTCGACTCTAGATGGTGGTGGCTGTGCCGCAAGATAGGCTGTGCTTCTGTGTTGCTATGCTCGCAGAGTCCATGTGAGTACCCACGTGATCAGACAGCACGGCCCACTGGAACTCTCCCTAAATGGGAAAGAGAAGGTGGGATGGCCACGCTGGCGCGCAGCGGATGAGCTGCAGTTTAGCTGCTATGGTAGGTGCTGTGGTGGTGCTGTGGTGTAGCGGAGTTGTTGTGTGACGAATTGCGCGACGATCTGTGCTACAGTGTGTCGGCTGGAATGCATTGGTTGAGTGCGTCTGTGCGTCGGATTATGATGAAGTGTGATTGGGTGCTGGTGTTCTGGTGGATAGTGATATAATGGTCTAAGGTGTAATAGTTTAAGGCGTTGGAGCGTAATACTGATTTCACACGTTATAATGTTTGGGTGCCAGCCCTGGCTGACCCGTGACGGAGGATTTCACACGTAATAATGTTTTTTGGACGAAAGCGAGCTGGCCAGGGCTGACGCGCGCCCGAATGGCCCGCCTTTCCAGCCGAGGCCAGCCCTGGCTGGCCCTGGCCAGCGCGTCTCATTTTTAACGTGTGAAATTCGAAGCGAGCCCTCCCGCGCTCGTAGCTTTGCAGTGCAGCCCACTATTAAGTCAACAAACAAAAGAAAACGGGACACACTAAAAAATAAATAGTTATTTATCAATCGTAAATTAAATACTCATTATCACGCAGATTGAAAACACGTGGAAGAAAAGAAGGGATTGCTTATGAGAATAGAAGGTTCGTGATGCAACACACTGTTCAACTCTTTATCACCTTTGGTACAATAACTGGCAGTGTTTTTCCCTAAATGATATAATTTTTCCAATTTTATTTTCTTTGTGCAAATTTCGCGTCATTAAAAGGGTTTGTGTGGGTATATACAAAGGAAAAACTGCAATATAAGGAAAAATAACGATTAAAAATTACCTGTAGTTTTTTTTTATTATTATTTTGAGCAAAATTAAATAGAACTGAGAACCTAACCTACATCAAAGAGCCATGTTTCAGAGTGCGAATTTATGTTGAAATAATAAACTGTTTCAGAATGAAAATATGAAATATTTATACAATAGAGAGAAAATAATATGTCGAAATTAATTTTTCTGTTCTGAAACGCTAAACTGCCCCAACCAAAGATTCGAACCGTCAATCTTTGAACTACAGTCATCGAAGCACACCTCCAAATTCAACTATTGGAGCGTCGGTATTGGTATCCAAAGAGCAACGGAAATGAGTTTCTCACCCGTATTGAAATAAAAACAATAGCCTACATTTAATAACGAAAGAAATAAAATCGAGAACCAACTGTTACATTATAGTATTTGCCAAATTAACGGAAAGAGGTTTGGTGTCACGGAAAGGTGTTACCAATAACACAAAGTTTAAAAAAATTGGGTTTATAGCCTGCTGATCGTGGTACAAGATCATAGTTTAAAAAATATAAAAAAAGCACGGAGAAAAGACGAAAAAGTCTGAAGAAAAAAGCCGGATTTTTTTTTTGGGGGGGGGAGTTAAAACACACAAAAAATGGTTTGGTGGGTTTTTCGTTTTGTATATAGGGTACGTAGGTGGTTAGGACCGTTCATTATATATCAACAGGGGTGGGCTGGCGGATTGTCGTCATCAGTACAAAAAAAATTCGTGACACCCACTTTTGGTGTTTGTGATTTTTTTGCCCCCTGC